>JAJOOF010008009.1:0-19078 GCA_029582545.1 Solanum lignicaule | reverse complement strand
GAGTTTGATTTTGATTAGAATTATCAGAGAGAAGCAATAACTATATTAGAGATATTTATGGAAGGTAAATAAAAGAGGGGGAGAAAATTAAGGAATTAAAAAATAAATTGTGGGCTGTCATGCTTTAATTTCCGATTTTTCTTTTTCTTTTTATTATTTATTTTATTGTTCCGATTTTTTTAAAACATATTTGAATAAATTAGGGAAGGTAAAATTATTGGAGAAATTTATGGGAATCGGGATAATTGTGGCTGGTTTGGAATTTGTTTTTTTAAATTTAAATTCTACTTTTGAAAAAAAAAAATTCTACTTTTGAAAAAAAAAAATTGCTATATAATTGGAAATAAAAAGTATTGCTATGTTGGTGTAAATACAGTTGTTAAGTTGTATACCTAAAAAATCGGCCCAATTAATTATTGACATAACCGAATAACCAAACCCAAAAAAGTCTAACCGAATAGAGGAAAACCAAACCAAACCAAATTTATTTTGGATCAGATTGGGTTACACTTTTACAAAACCAAAAACCGAAAAATCCAAATCGAATAGTGAAAAACCAAACTGAAAAAATCGAATGCACACCCTTACTCATAGGATCGGAGGCTAGGTTTATGCCCCCTTTTATTTTATTTATGTTAAAGCCTGGGGTTACTCAGACCCTGACCCCGAGGATCGTTAAAAAATTTTTAAAAAACTAGAAGGATATGATTATTCTTCACTTTCTATCATATCAACGTTCACCACGGGTGCACTTAAAATGTTGCTGTGATTATTCATTAGAATCTTTTGTAGAAACTTTTTGAAACTATAAATAAGTATACCGTCCTTAATGTTCCCTGTATTTCATACTTCATCCGTTCCTATTCACTTGTCAAATATTTCTTAATTTAATTTTCATTTTTACTTGTAATTTTTTGACAATTCAAGGAAAATTAATTTTATTTTCTTTATTAACCCCAATTTATTAACATTGAGTTAAATTTTTTGAAAAATATAGTGAGTAAATATGTTTGAGATCCTATTAATTAATAGGGGTATAATGATAAACTTATTATATCAATCATTATTTTCTTAATAAGTGTATCAAGTCAAAATTTGACAAGTAAATAGGAACGGAGACAATATTATCTGAATTTGTGAGGGAATGCACACATATTAAGAAAAACATTCAAAAGACATATTTAAACCATAATTTTCAGTATTATTTTTTGTAAAGTCATAAATATACTCTGTAAGTAGTGCAAATTTATCTCCTAGAAAATATCAAACTTCATTAAAGAAAAAGACAAATATGAAAAAAGTTTCAAACATTTCAATTCAATTATTAAACTTTAAACAATTCAATTATTTTGAAGAACCGTAAAAACCTAAAAAAATCACAGAGGGAGTAACATTTAACTAGAAGAATATGAATATGATTATTCTTCACTTTATATCCTATCCACGGTGCACTTAAATATGGAATTTATCCTTTCCATGTCAAATATGGAATTTGTCCGAAAGTTACCAAAGTTAACACGCTTAACCCTTCAATTTTTCCATACCAACTATATTGGATAGTTTTTTCTTATAAAAAAGCAACTACCCTTTTAATATTTTTCACAATCATTCAATAACACATTAGTGAGAACAAAGTGAAAATATTATTATGAATCAGTGGAAGAAGCTTTACGTTCTTGGTGCTGGCTGTTTTGGCAAAGTTTATTATGCAGTGAAGATGGATCCTTTTTCGTCATGTGCTCATGATGTTGTTGCTGTTAAATGTGCTGATGTTAGTCGTTCGAGTTCACTCCAACAAGAAGCACAAGTCTTGACAACTCTCAGAGGTTCACCTCACGTGGTTCAATTCTTTGGATCAGAGGTAAGCCTCGACAATAATATTTTAACTTACAATTTGTATCTTGAATATGCATCTGATGGATCGCTGCACGATTTGATCGTCAATTCGAAAAGAGGAATATTAAGTATGACCGAAAAGCAAGTAGGTTACTTTGCATATCAACTCTTAAAGGGTATTCAAGACGTTCATAATACAGGATGGGTTCATTGTGATATTAAACCTACTAATGTTTTGATTTTCAAATATGCTCTACATATTGGGTTGCACTTGAAGTTGAGTGACTTTGGAATGTCATCGAAAATTGCTCAAGGAATGACATATACGACTGGAACTGTGATGAGCAATCGAGGGGATCTAGCTTACGCGCCCCCAGAATCTTTGACCAGTGGTTTTCCTGGAAAAGCCTATGATATATGGTCGCTAGGTTGCACTGTGGCAGAGATGATGACTGGGTGTCAAGTTTGGATTTATCGCAACAATAATGATTTGCAATGGAATATTATGTATGGAGACCCAATAATTCCGACTTCTGTTTCTGGGAATGCCAGAGATTTTTTGTACAAGTGTTTTATAAAGGACCCTCTAAGAAGATGGACGACGGAACAACTACTCCAACATCCATTTATTCAGCAAGCTTATTATATGCTTGGATGGCTGAATAATTACTTCTGTTTAATTAAACAGTTGCTTGTTCCTATCTAGATTTAATAATTACTTTCTGTTTAATTAAACTTAGTTATGCTGGGAAGAAAACATTTTTATGTCTAATGAAACCCTTGTCATATATAATTAATCATGAATTGATAGCTACTCTTAAGTCTTAATGTAAGAAATGCAAATTATCACCCAAACAATATTATTTAGTCTAAAGAAAGTAGCACGATTGATCATAAAGGAAAATGAATGATCAAAAAGCCTTTCTCTTGGCAAGAAATGTTCTATTGGATGCTAAACTAGGATAATGTTGCATCATCATACATTAAGATGTAAGTAAGCACACGACAATTATAACTACGTCTCAAGGCAATTATAGTTAGGATTAGTTATATGAATCCTGTATATATATGCTGAACCAAGAGAGCTTAGAGAAAACACAAAAGTAACAACTATTTTTTGACTATCGACTGTTTGTTAACTCAGCAGTTCATTCATAAATTCAACTATTTTTGTGCCAAATAACTAAAACTACTGATACATAGACGGTGTTCTCACTGATTCGTGTTAAAGCAAAGAATTTTTTGACAGAATTGAAAATGAGGTTGTTAAGGAAAAGAGTAGAATCAAATGTTAAGTGGGGAGTGGGGTTGTACTGTGATGGCCGGGGTGGGCATAAATACCAGAAAATCGAATCGAACTAACCTAATTTGGTTATTCGGATCGGCGTCGATGTTATTTTTTTAAAAGTTCGATTCTTCGGTTCAGTATTCTGTGTAAGGGTTTCAGAAATCGAACTTCTATTTTAAAAATTAAAAATTAAAAAAATAATAATTATATGAACATTCTCCTAACTAAATATAAAAAGTCAACCAACAATTAAATCTGATTCTTTTATTACACACTTGTGATTTAATATGAGCAATTTATGAATTGGTTGTCAAATATTTATATATAATATATGTATATTATATTTATATCCTATAAATATTTGTCTTTTATTTTTACTTTTAAATAATCACGTATAAATATTTCACAAAATTTGAAATTTTGATGGATTATTTACATATATGTAGGTAGTGTTTACCATTATAGCGGGAAATTATCCTTTCTAGTGTCAAATATGGATTTCGTCTTTTGAAAATGGGAAGTTACCAAAAAAGAACAATAAGAAATCCTTCCCCACATTGAGTTAGGTTTCATCATTTTAGTAAAGTATCCAAAAAACACAATTTACCAAAAACCAAAAAGTAGAAAATAATACAAAAGTTACCAAAAAACAAACAGACACGGTAAACTTATGATTGATGATATCTACTATAAAAATAGAAGTTGCTTCCCTTGTGTTATTATTCACAAATCATTATATTACAAATTAGTATTAGGAATAATAGTTATTATGGAACAATGGAAGAAGCTTCACGTTCTTGGTGTTGGATCTTTTGGAAAAGTATATTATGTTGTCAACATCCACCCTTCTTCTTTCTTATCTATTTCTGTTGTTGTTGCTGTTAAATGTGATGATATTGGCTTTCTGGATCAGTTTAGCCATATATACTATTTTCAATATCAATTTAACGGTGTGCTGGTACTTATAAATTTTCAGAGAAAAATATTTTAAAAATTTAAATCAATACTAGATCTATTTAGGTACCAATGTATACTAAACCCAATCCATTTAAAATGAATTAACTATATAAGACATGATTTAATAACATTTAACTAAAAAGAATACGATTATTATACAATTTCTATCATTCTAAATATTAATATTAGAGAGAACCTTAAGGTGGATCCACATTCACATTGGTGCACTTAGCTCAATAATGTTCCTCTGATTATTCGTTAGAATACTTTTTTAGAAACTATTTTAGAATCATTTTTAGAAATTTTTTTAGAATATTTTTTAAAACCTTTTTGAAACTATATACAAATAAGTGTATACCGTCTTGCCCCTCGAAATTTTGATTTAGGAATTTACCCTTTCCTGTCAAATATGGATTTAATGTTTTGTAAATGCAAAAGTTACCAAACAATAATAACTTTCTCCTTTTCCATATCGAATTGAATTTTTTTTTCTATAAAAAGCAACTATCCTTTTATTATTTTTCACAATCATTTAATAACGAATTTGTGAGAAGAAAGTGAAAGTATTATTATGGATCAGAAGCTTTACTTGTGCTGGCTCTTACGACGAAGTCTATTATGCAGTGAAGATGTATATCCTTTTTTGTTATGTGTTTCTGTTGCTGCGATTAAATGTGCTGATATTCGTCGTTCAAATTTAGTCCAACAAGAGCACAAATCTTGACAACTCTCAAAGGTTCTCCTTAGGTGTTCAATTCTTTGGAGCAGTCGTTAGCATTGACAATGGAAATATTCCAACTTACAATATGTTTCTTGAATATGCATCTGGTGGATCACTCTATGATTTGATCAGGGAGCGGCTCAACACAATCCGAGGCCTAAAGCGAAATCTCAATTAAAGGCCTAAAATTGAAATAAACTTCACATACATTAATTTAAAAAAATATTTTTCTTACATTTTTAAATGCAAAGTATTACTTAATATTTTTTTTATAAATGATTTATTCGATTTCCTTTTCAATTATTAGTTTTCGATAAAAATTTATTAATTCAACGTTGAAAAACGTCATTTTACTCAGGCAATCATTATATGAATTGTTAACACAATTCTATATGTAATAAGTTGACAAATTTCAAAAAAATATAAGAGTTAAAACCATAAATTTGATTCAAGAAGTTGATAATTTGGTATACCCCACATTTTCTATGCTTATTGTAATGCTTGAAAATCTAAGGAGAAATGGAAAAAGAATTTACAATTCACTTTATTTAACATTTTTCAACTATTGATTCATATTTTTGACAGAATATTACTCTAACTTATCAAAAATTTAAAGAAGAGAGTGTAAAAGGAGTTAAAAGAATAAAATAATGTGAGTATTAGTGGAGAGTGTAAGAAAATAAAACAACATATTCTTGATTTTCTTTATTTGAACGGGGTTAAAAATAATAAAATAATAATTTAAAAAAAATATATATGGAGTACTTTTTATCATAAATAATAAATGTTTTTTCTTAAAAAAAATTAACACATAATTTATTCTTGGTAAAAAATTGAGGCCTCCTAAAATTGGGGGCCTAAGGCCAATGGCTTACCATTCTAAGCATAGAGCCGGCCTCATTTGATCAACAATTACAAGAGAGGAATGAGAAAGATGTCAGTAGGTTTCTATACATATCAACTCTTAAAGGGTATTCAACATGTGCATAAGAAAGGGTGGGTTCACTGTGATATTAAACCTGCTAATGTTTTGGTCTTCGATTATGCTGAACATGGAGGGATGCACAAGTTGAAGTTGACTGACTTTGGATTGTCGTTGAGAGTTCCCAAAGGAGTGGCATATATGACTGGAAGTACGTTGAGCAATCAAGGGAGTTTAATTTACGCGCCTCCAGAATTTTTGACCAGTGATTTTCATGGCAGAGCTTATGATATATGGTCGCTGGCTGCACCGTGGCAGAGATGATGACTGGGAGTCAAGTTTGGATTTATCGCAACACTAGAGCTTTGCAATCACAGATTATGAATGAATACCCTATGATTCGGGGTAATGTTTCTGAGATCACCAATGATTTTTTACGCAAGTGTTTGATAAAGGATCCTCTCTAAGAAGATGGACGTCGGAAAAGCTACTCCAGCATCCATTTATTCAGCAAGCTATATGCACTCAGATGCCTGAAACTCAGCAGAGGATAACTTTTGGTTGCACAGTTCCAGTACCTGAGAAGCATTTATTACTTCATCAACTAGTTTAAGGATACAATGAGATTGTAAAATTAAGTACTTATTGACTGCTGCTGATGTATTATTACTTTACAGAACATAATTTTTGTGTAATACTACTTGGATATTGCATCTTTCTAATAATAGTGAAACATTTGCTTGTTCCTATCTAGATTTAATTATTTTTTTATTTTCTGATTTAACTAAATTTAGTTATGCTGGGAAGAAAACATTGTTATGTCTAATGAAACACTTGTATGAAAAAACTACTCTTAATGGAAGAACTGGAAATTATCACCTAAACATTACTTAATCTAAAGAAAGTACAATGAGTGATCATAAAGGAAAAAGAAACAACATCCTGGATCCAACTTGATCACATTTTCATGTTCATTCAAAGTCCAAATTCATTTAGTAAAATTTATGTATTACAGAATCCAGTAAAAATACAGGGCCAAATTAATGGGAGAAAAAGTCAGGTAGAAGAGAGTATATCAGTTTAAATTCCATTAACTACATAGCAAGCATCCTTTGAAATTGACAAAATATACCAAAAGGAGATTCAAATGTTAAGTCGGGGAATGGGTTGTATCTTTGAAGTTTCACTACAACAAAAATAACTTTAAGCGGCAATAAGTATATAATTAATAAAGAATGATACTTTTACCACCATTGGATCCAGTGTCACTATATACTTTAGAGACATTTACGTCACTAAAAATATGTTTTTACCGATAATTAAGTTATTACTGTTAATTAATTAACTCTAAAAATGATTGTTGATGTAATGCTTGTTAAGTCCCACTTCGGTTGGGGTTTAGAGCAATTGTTAGTGGACTGGTGCACTTAACCTATTCGTTAAATTATTGTTAAACAAGGAAAAACGTCTAATTTGTGCATGTGGGACTTTTGAAATGATTGATACTTTCTTAGGAAGTACCTTAACCCAATGAGACTTTTGAATGCGAAATTAGATTTAGTCGAATTCTAATACGGATACTAAACCTCAAATGAAAAAACCCAAAAAAAAGTACTGATTACCAAAATTTTGATCATGATAAAGTAGTGATGTATATGATAGAACTAGATCAAGAACGCTGTGCTGCCCACGGCCCAACAATTTCATTGATATACTCTTCCTTTTCATTTTTACACTTTTATTATTTTAAAATAGATTTTTATTTATATTTATCACTTTTAATATATCAAGAAAAGATAATTATTATTTTTAATTATTAATCTTAGCATTAATTATTTATTCTCCAACTCATTTTTCAAGATTTAATATTAAACAATACATAGTTAATATGGATAAAATAGCAAAATAGTCATGTCAATTATTATTTTTTAATAGACATAGATTTATTTATGTTTCGACTGCTACTGTCGTTTCTAATATAACTAGATTCGCGTAGGCCCGTGCTAAAGCACGAGCCAAACATAGTTGATTTTAGTTTCGCCTTTTTCACTGCAACAATACAACCTAATCAATTTAGGAGCCCATCAATTTAGCTATATGGGTAGAACATGACATTGTCATATACATGTACGAAAATATAAGTTCATATACCTTTAAATAATATTGATCATTTTGTTTCAAATAGGCTACGTATCACAAATACATGATTGGGTAAGTGATGATAAGTGCATACCACCAGTCCACCAAACGGGTATAAACATTATAGACCGAAACCAGTAAATGTCTTGTAGGTGATATCTTACTATCTTGTTCACATTCTCGAGTCCTATATCATCAATAAACTCACTTCATAAATAATCACTATTAGTGAATTTGAAAGAACACATACATGTTTCTCAGCCAAAGAAGATGACATACACGTATCACTAAAATTATCCTTATAGCGCTCATTTAACTCTAAGAGGTGCAAATATCAATTAAAAACTAATTCTTACAGCACCTCTTATTATAATTAATTGATAGCATGATTATTGGTCTAAATAAAATTTCAGAGAAACACATGATTATTGAAATACATTTTTTATATATAGCTAAAGCTTATTCAAGCCATGGTCCCCCAAAATCTGAGGGATGGCATTCAAATTTGATACATGTGTGAGTTAACACATGGATGACACAAGCATACTTGTTCAATTTCTCCAAGTATGCCTGCATATCTTTGGTATTCATCAGCTTCTTATTTGTAGGAGTACTTCATAATGGCCTCTTCCTTGGAGAATGTCATAACATACCCAACAACACCAACTACCACCATTGAGGGTGTTTCAATTATACTGACCATCTCACATGTTTTTCTCTTGTGGAGTCTTACAGTTGAACAAATAAGATGTCAAAATCAATATTTAGCATCAACATAGTAGTATCTCCCCTTGGAGTGAAAGGTAGTAGGACAACGCTAGCAACCCCGAGTCTAAATAATAAATGTATACTGAAATTGTGAATACAGAACTGAAATGTTATAAATAAAAGGGTGAATTTACTTGATACATGCTTTTCAACTTCTCTCACAATGTGGGTTATTCCAACCTTATAAACCAAGAAGGAAGTCAGCTTGCAAGGTTTGCTTGTATCATCCTTAGGCACTGAAATAAATGAAAAGGCAAATGAAAAAAGATGATGGATAAGGAAAGACTTGAAATATTTATTAAAATGTAGTAGGTGTTGATATTGTAGAGAAGCTAAACTGCCAGACAAAAAAGGAGGAGGCTGCAAATGGTAAAAACATACATATGTTAAAAAGTGATAAATTCAAGAACTGAATCATCTAATATCAGTACATTTTTTTTCATTAAGGTAAGAGCAAGTAGTTATGTAGTCGGGTCTCTATATAGAACCATAACTGCACTGATATTTCTTGCAAGATTATCTTGTTGCTAATTTTCTTTTCCTTTCTGTTATTCATCAGATTATAGGGATGGCAAGAAAAATAATGAGATCTACAATATTTTTCAGAAAATTACAGATAAAGACAACCTTTTATACTACTAATGTTCTGCCTCCACAACATCATCACGGGGTGAGATCACCACAACCTGAGATTTGGCAGAGTCAAGTACAATGTAAAATATTCTGGCTTTCCTCCTTTTGAGCAGAACTATTTTAGAAGATATAAGAAAACTTGCAAGAATCCATTTTCATAAAACAATCTCGGTAGTTCCAAAAGTTATTAGCAAATTATATGAGTGATACTATATGCCTCCATCAGAAGGTTGACAAATACATAGATTCATACTAACATAATTCATATATGATGGTAAGTCCCGAAAAGGAAGAGTTCAACAAAGTTGTCTCTAATTGACATTAACTATTCTTTCTATCTAAACTTGTGGCTTCTTTTGAACTAATTTTTTTTCACTAAATTCATCTCATTAGAGTCAAGTGGTTGAATGCCTCTCTCCTTATGGTCAAGTGGTATTCGAGCATAAAACATCATCCAGTTCCTCGCAGAAATAAAGTAAAGAAACTTGCAACTCCTACCCTCAACATAAATCAATTTATTCACACAAATTCATCAAATAAGAAATCAGTAAGTAGTTAATCAACAACTCTACAAAAAAGTAAATACTTTTTACTCCAATATTTCAACAGTTGAGAAAAAATCCATTAACATCTTACCGCTTCCTGTGCTTCTTCTTCTAGAGATGCTCGTAGAAATAAAATTAAAAAATTACACCTCTAAATAGAAGGATTTACCAAATGATGAATTGACCCTTGCAATTGAAACTTTACCATTCTACTAATCTATCATGATAAGAACCAACACCTTTTTTATTATCAAAATTGTTTATGATCAGTCAAATTTAACATTCATATTCATAGATGCAAATACATTGAAAGGAAATATGTACTTACCTCTAAAAGAGCGAGAGAAATGAAATCTTGAGAGAAGAGCAGTGTTGAAGTCAATTTTCTTGTTGACATTGAAAGAATAGTTGTCAAAAAAGGCACTACACGTGTCTATTGTTATAGTTCACGCGTTAGAAGGTGAAAGCTTAAAATAAGGTAAGTGTCAGAAATTACAAAATTGAATTTTATTCCTATCGCCACTGCGACACCACTTTAATCAGTATCATCCAAGAATTAGTGTCACACCACTTCAATGATATCATCTAAGAACAACATGATATAACTAAACTCCATTGCACCTATGTATCTTCAAGGATGTATGCACAAATCACTATAAAATCATTTGCATGCATATAGGATAATCAGAAATTCACAAGAAACAACTCAAAAGAATAGACAAATTAACTAAAACCCAAAATAGGAACTAACATATACCTTGCAGATGGAGAACTAAGTGAGTCTAGTAAACAGTGCAAGATTCCTAAAATATCTCATCAAAACAAAGAGCTCCTCCTCTAACAAACCAAGCACAACATCAAGAGTTCAAGCAAGGAAGTGCATTGTGGTGCTTAGAAGATAAAAAAAATCAAGTCCATTGGCTTGTTCCTTCTTGCATAGCTAAAAATATTGATATATGATATCATTCACTTACCACCAAAGGTTGTAGCAGTTCAACTCTTTTTACATATTACAGTCATCAAATCAGACCATGAGTCTGAAATGTTGGGTTGATTTTACTGTACTTTGATGGACACAGTTGATTACTTTAATGTTATAAAATAATAATTTTGTGACATTATTGTGATATAAGCTCTTGAAATTGAAATAAGTTTGGCAGCACCTACAAAATCTTGATGATCTTCTCTATCTAATGAATATTTTCTGGTACATCAGTTGATGATAAGACTATCCTGCTACAGCCCAAAAATAGAGAATGGCAACAGGAAACTTCAAATAAGTTAAGTGAGGCATATAATCAAACAACTTGGATGCACAATCCACTTCAAATTTAAGTGATCTTGGATGTTTTAGATTTTTGTAAGACGTCTAACTTCGCACAAATTAATTGATTATCGAGACAACATTCGTCAAAGAAACACAATTCTTGTGCAAATCAGGTAGTTAGTTAAACATGCATGTAGAAATTAATTTTAGCTAGAAATTGTATCCAAAAGAATAAGAAACTAAGATACACATACCAAAATTGTGATTCCTATATTCATCAATGTTAGGCTGAAACTGAAAGAAATGGAAACTGGAAAAACAAAATTCAGAGCAAACCTTTGAAATCCAAAAATCTCTAAAAAAATTTAACTAAAAACATACCAAAATTAATGAGTATAGAGACTTGAAATTGAAATAGAAGAGAATACGAGAAAGAGAACTCATAGACCATTGAAACCTAAAGCTTGAAAGCAGTGAGATCAAGTTTGTCCTTTGAAGAGGCGTTTTGTGAGACGTATGTTTATTTTGTTGAGGGATACAGGTTGTCTAAGGGAAAAGTTAGTGTATTTACACGTGTTAAATGGGAAACAACTTGACCGTACACTTTATGTTGCTTATTGTACAACTATTTGTTGCTGTGTTGGTCATAGTTACTGTACAAGTTAGATAGCTTTTGGTACAACTTGTTAAAGCTATGTTGGTACATCAAACTCCCATTTCTAAAAATGAGTAATATAAAATAATATTTTTCATTTTATATCTATTAAATTCAATTTTATTTTTTCATACTATTAAATTCAATATTATTTTTCTTATTGAAAATTTATGCTGCACTCAATAGGAATTTGAATACTTGAGTACATCATTTTTATTTTATTTTTAATTTCAGATTATATCACACAATATATTTTAGAGAGAACTATTGTAGACACTCCTAAATTCGACGCGAGTTATTAGTTTCATTTTTGAGCTATTGACAATCTTAAAAACACTCATTTATTTGACTAACTGAACTTAAATACACCCAATCTTGCAACACAATTTTCTCACTTGAAATTTGTATTTTCTTTAAGAAGTGTAAGTTATAATTTTAATGTCCTTTTCTTTTTCTCTCTAACAAAATGTATATTATGATATAATTAATGTTAAACCGCAAATAGAGTTCAACAATTAATTAATTGAACGAAATTTTGGCTAAAAATGAGTGAGTAATGATAACTCAAAATATTTTTATTCTGAAAAATACTTCACTTGATAGGTAGAAATAATTTTAGCTTCGGACTTTTCATTTCATTCTTAATATAAGATTGATTTATAGTCACACAAAAATTTATGACCCATTTTAAATTATAAATATCAAGCATTTTTTTAAAACCTTGTGTCTAGTTAAATATTGTGTCACATAAATTAGCTCGAACTAAATACCAATATTTAATTATGTAATTAATCTAATTTATCTTATAAAACTAAAAAAGTCAAATTCACAATTAAAATATAAGATTATACGAATAAATATGGATTTAAATTCAGTATTGCAAGTTACTTTTTAAAAAGTTAAATTTACTTCGCTAATAAATATAGTAAGTACAGTAAGTTTCAATATAAATTTTACATTATAAATGATAATAGCCAAATAAAAATTTAATTTCTTCCCAATATAACAAAAACGATTTTTAATAGCAATAAATATACACATTAATAAAGAGTCCTAAATTTTTTACCAACATTAGTTAATTATCATTAGATCCAATTTTGCTATAGGCTTTGAGGACACTTACCAAAAAATTTAATTGTCACTAAAAATATATGTTTAATGGCAATAAACTATTACCGCTAATTAAATACCACTAAAAAATATTTTTGATATAATGTCCATACATTTATGTTAATAAATAGTACATACAACTAAACAATGTTTAGATAAGGCCAAAGTCATCTCCGGCCCCTCAAAGTTGTCCTCATTATTCATTTAGACACCTCAACTACACCTAGTACCTATTGAACACCTCTACCACCCCAGATTTGAACCGTCTAAGCATTTTTTTTATCACTTTTCATAAACTGTGTGGCGTGTGTATTTAAGCTCCCCACGTATATCCGACGTGTATAGAATGATCATTTAACAACTACCACGTGTATCCAACGTGTTTTGTATATGTCTTAATTGGGGAAGATCCCTAAATCGTTAACTTTGATAGAACACTTCTCTCTCTCTCTCTTCGCAATTTCTTCCAAATCGAAGCTCTCCATCTTCGCGATTTCCTCCAGAATGAAGTTGGATTCGTCTTATTCGTGTTACGATCTTGAAGATTTCCTTGTGTAAGTTAGGATTGTTAATGATTTTTACATGCTTTGTTAAATGAATTCCAAAAGGCTAGGGTTTTGTAAAAATATAGGGTTTGTGATTTTTGCGAATATTTTGTCCCTTCTTTACTATTACCCAGAAAATATTCTTTAAAGATTTGTTTTTTAATTGTTGTATGGGTTATATGAGTATATTCAATTATCTTAAGCTAGAGTTTGTTTGATATTTGTAGGGCTAACAATTGACCATAGAGGAGATTATATTTACAAAAATTTACCATGGTGGAATCTTATCTGAGATATCTGTCCCTACTTATGTTGGAAACTGTGTGTCTGCACTCATGTATATTATTAAGGACCACTTTTCCATTTTGGAACTACTGTATTATACTAAAGAATTGGGGTATGAAACTGTTGGAGGCTTTTATGTGAAGGATTTATTGAATAAAAAATGGGTCCTAATTACAACTGACCAACATCTCCTACACCTAATTAAAGACTTAAAACATGAGGACACTTTTGAAGTATGTGTCTGTCATGTATTAGATGAACCCTTACTTGACACTGAGGGACCTAGAGGCTATCTAACTAATATTGGTAGTGAAGGTGTTGATGTTGACCTTGGTGAAGAGGGTGAGGCTATTAACTTATGTGGAGAAGGTGAGGATGTTGACCTAAGTGGAGAAGGTGAGGCTATTAACCTTGGTGGTGAGGGTGTTGATGTTAACACTGGTGAAGAGGGTGTGGATGATAACCTAGGTGGAGAGGGTGTGGGTGATAACTTAGGTGGAGAAGGTGAATCTGATTTCTTGAGTAGTGATTCAGATCTAGATATACCTTCAGAAGATGGTTCAGATATTGATGAGGAGTTGAGAGCTTTTAGACAAGAAAGAAGAAACAAAAAACAGAGAAAAAAGGCTACTGAATTTGAAGAAATACCAGTTGGAGAGGCTGGTGGTATAGATAGAGGCTTTGAGGATATTGGAAAAAATAAAACTGACAAATATGCAGGAAAATTAGGTGGAGATGAGGATTATATTGATAGCTTTGACGGTTGGAGTGATGATAGTGATGAACAACTAGATGTGGATACTGTTAGAGAAGTAGATATACCTGCTAGATGGAGAAGCAAAAAAGTTAGGTATGATGAAGATTGTGAAGTTTCAATATTTGAGCTTGGAATGGTCTTTGAGGGTGCAAATCAGTTCAGGAAAGCAGTGGCAGATTATGCTGTAGAGTACAGGAGGCAGATAAAGTTAAGACCTAATGAAAAACATAGAGTGAGGGTGAAGTGCAAAAATGCTAACCGTAAGTGGTTGTTATATGCTTCCATTGACAGGGACTCAGGTGATTTCATTGTGAAGAACTATCATCCTCTTCACAAGTGTATTCCATTAAACATGAACAAGTTGTGTAATTCAAAGTTAATTGCTAGAAATTTTAAGGACATAATTGTATCTCAACCATACATAAGGATTTGGGAAATTCAAGATTTGGTTAGAAAGACATTGGGTCTTTATGTTGGTAAGACTCTTTGTTACAGGGCTAAACAAAGGATTATGAAGGAAGACATGGGTGATTGGAATGTGGAATTTGCCAAATTATGTGACTATGCAGATATGATCAAACAAACCAATCCTGGAAGCTCTTGTTGGGTAAAAATTGATAAGGAAACTGAACCAGGAAAGAACCTTTTTGTGTATTTTTATGTGTGCTTTCATGCATTTAAGCAATGATGATTGGAGGGGTGTAGGAATATAATTGGATTTGATGGTTGTTTTCTCAAGGGAGCTTGTAAGGGTGAGTTATTAGTTGCTGTTGGAAAGAATGGGAACAATCAAATGTTTCCCATTGCCTGGGCAGTTGTGGATACCGAAACAAAACATAGTTGGAGCTGGTTCATAAGATATTTAATTGCTGATATAAACTTGGGAACTGGTGAAGGTTTGACTGTAATGTCAGATATGCAAAAGGTATTGATAACACAATTTCTTATATTTTAGTTTTAATTTGATCTTTACTACTTCAATTACTTATTCTGTACATATTTTTTGTTAGGGACTTATTCCTGTCTTGTTAGAGTTGTTACCAAATGTTGAGAAAAAGATGTGTGCTAGACATATATGGAGTAGCTGGCATGTGATTTGGAAAGGAGAATGAAATAGTTTTGGAGATGCTCAAAGGCCTCCTTTGAAGTCAAGTTTGGAGAAGAAGTTCATGCAATGTCCAAGCTAGGTAAGAAGGAAATAACAGAGGACTTGCTACATTATGATCCCAGAAATTGGTCTAGGGCTTTTTTTCAAACTCACTCCAAGTGTGATGTTATAGAAAATAACATGTGTGAGACTTTCAATTCCTAGATCTTAGCTGCTAGACATAAATCAATTATTACCATGTTAGAGGATATTAGGCATAAAATGATAAACAAATATATAGACATGATCAAATTTGTTGAAACATGGATATCAGACATTGCATCTATGGCAAGGGCAATACTAGAAAGAAACAAGGAGTATTCAAATAATTGTAATGTTCAATGGAATGGATTAAATGGTTTTGAGATTAGTGAGGGGGAATATTCATTTGTTGTTGACTTGGAGAAGAAGCATTGTGACTGTAGGTTGTGGATGTTGAGAGGTATTCCTTGCCCTCATGCTATTTGTGCTTATTATTACTTGAATCAAGATCCTGATCAACATGTAGAGCACTGGTATAAGAAGGAAACATTTCTCAAGGCTTACAGCCATTTCATCCAACCTATTCCCAATATGAGAATGTGGCCTGAAACTAAAAATCCATCAATAGAGCCTCCAAAACCAAGAAAAATGCCAAGCAGACCTGGCAAGAAGAGAAGAAAGAGTAAGTATGAGCCAAAAAATGGGGGAAACTTTCAAGAAAAGGAGTAAAGATGACATGTTCCCTATGCAAGAAAACTGGTCATAACAAAGCTGTGTGTGCAAGAGTAAGTAATGCTTCATATTCACATTTGTAAATTGCTTAAAGTTTATATATATTATAATCATATATTTTATTTTGTGGTGACATAGTATGGGAGCGGGAGCACTTCTCAACCTACAAGTCAGGAAAATTCAAGCCAACAAAGTTATTCTCAACAAAGTTATATTTGTGCTGATACCACTGATGTGCCAAGAACTACTCAAATTAAACAACAGTAAGATTAGATTTAATAATTCATTTGCATTTTCTGATTATTCTACAAGTTATTCATATATCCTTATTTATGCTATATAGTCTACAATGGGAGGTCCATCACATTCTACTTTCAGAACCACATATGCAACTACACAAACATCAGTAAGATTAGATTTAATAATTCATTTGCATTTTCTGATTGTTCTACAAGTTATTCATATATCCTTATTTATGCTATATAGTCTACAATGGGAGGTCTATCACATTCTACTTTCAAAACCACATATGCAACTACACAATCAAGTCAACCAACATTCTGTTTGTGCTGACACATTCTGTTTATGCTGACACAACATCTGTGCCAAGACCTCCTCAAAATAGGGTTCAAGTTGGGACTGGAAGAGGATTGGGAAGAAAAAAAGCTAATGCAAGAAGGACCCCATTTGTTACTGAAAGAGATAGTTCTTCTAGTCAACTGCCACCTTTATTAAGTCACAAGAGACCATACAGTTCTGCCTCATTTGTTGCTGCTACTGGAGGAAACAGAAGGCCTGCAACTGGTTTTGGTGTTTACTCTGATCCTACAACTGGAGCCCAAGTATTTAATGTATGTTCACTTAATATGTTTACTCTGTTTTGGTGTATATTCTGATAGCCATATTATGATCTTACCTTACCTTATCTTACACTTTCTTTGTCATATTACAGCCTGGTACATCAAGTGAGAAGATTCTACATGGGCAGACAAAATTGAAGAGTGCTTCACCAACCAATATAGACATTGGATTTAAACATCGTGGCCTAAAATGGAAGGGAAAAGATGCAGTCGGCACCTCACAATTGCAACAAATGAAAGCAAACAGGAAAAACTGGAAGTAGTTCATTTGGAAAGTTGTTATGATTTTGGCCCATGTTAAAATGGTCTTCAACAAGCTACTCTTTAGTTTATTTTGAACACTCGTGTAATGTATTTTTGAACCATGCCTTTGTGTTAGCAAGACTATGTAATTTTGAACCATGCAAGACAATGGATTTTGATTACCTCTCAATGCATTTGTGTTATGTATGTTTCAACCATGACTTTGTGTTATGTATTTTTCAGCCATACATTTGTGTTATTAGCTCAGTTTTTGAACAACAACTACACTACCTCTCAATGCATTTGTGTTTTTGTCAATAAGAGTAGTCGATCCCAGAACTAACTTCATAACACAAGGCAAGTTAGAAAATAGAGGCAAGTTACAAAAGAGACATTGATCAATTCACACTGAAAGTTACAAAAGAGACACTGATCAATTCACATTCAAACTTCCAATTTGATACAAAATATGAACTTAACAGACCAATTAAGTACAACACTAATTGATCTAGAATAGCCTCCTAACTACTGCAAAACTAAACAATTAAGTAACACAATCTTGAACTACTATGAACTACACAATATTAAAGAACCATTTTATAGTTAGCAGACAAAGAAAAACAATCACAACTCGGTTAAATTTGACATTTTCCCAATCCCTTTGTAGTTTAACTTCCTTGAGCTTCTTGTTCAATACCATTAGCTTCTCGTCATTTTCATTCAATTGAAATTTCAAAGAATCCCTTTCTTCTTCAAGCTCTTTCACTTTTCTCTTTAGTCGATCAATTGGATTTTGACCATTTATGAATCTATTCATTAAGGATGATTCATCAGCATTTTCAAGTGACAGATCAATCCATCTAAAATAGCCACATCCACCATTTTCCTACAAACCACATAACAGTAATAAATATACAAACATGTTGATTTTTCAAATAATACAATAACAATAGTTTTTGTTCGAATAATTACAAACCTTTGATGCTTTGCATCCAAAAATCGACGACTTGGGTTCAATGGAGTCCTCGAAGTTTTCAGTCGACAATAATAACCACACTTACATACATCGACTTCCTCGATATTCACTGAACTTTGCGACATTTGATAAAAGAAAATGGCTTGATTTAGAAGAGAGAAACGTTGGATATTTAGAGAAAGAAGAGAGAATTGGAGATTTAGGGTTCTAAAATGGATTTGGGGGAAGAAGAATTGGGGATTTTATATCCAAGTTAAAATTTTAACGTTGGATGTCTTAAATGCAGGGTTAAAAATGGGAGAAAAAACAATTCACGCGCCCCATTTGCGTGAATCACAAACGATTTGCCATGTAGGCAAAAAATGCTTAGACGGTTCAAATCTGGGGTGGTAGAGGTGTTCAATAGGTACTAGGTGTAGTTGAGGTGTCTAAATGAATAATGAAGACAACTTTGAGGGGCTGGAGATGAATTTGGCCTTTAGATAAATAAATAGTGGTAAGTCGAAAGAAATGATAATGTATGTTGAGGAAAGAAGTGGCAACTGGCAAGCAAATTATCCAAAAGAGTGAGGCTGGGGCTCCACACAAGGGTAGCTTTTTCATTATCACCTTAATAAACACTAATAAATAATGGCTAAAACGTCTGCACAGAAGAAATATAATAATCAAAATAACTAAAATACCCTGCAAAATGCCAAGCAGGCATGTTG
>JAJOOF010008008.1:0-19917 GCA_029582545.1 Solanum lignicaule | reverse complement strand
CTTCTTTTTCTTCTTCTTTGAGTTTTCTAGAGAGAGAATATTTGGTGAGGATGAAGTTTTGGGAATTGATTTGGGTTTTAGAAGTAATGAGGTGAATGAATTAATTTAGTGGTCTAAAATACTTATATAGGTGGTCTAAATTAGGCTAAAACGACATCACTTAATATTAATTAAAATTGGAAAATCCCAAAGTGCCCCTAAACTTAACCACTAAATCAACTCCCAGGTCACCACCTATTGACCCTCACTGATGGACCGTGGTTGGACCCATGTCCCGTGCTAGTGAACCGTGGTTTGGATTCTGGAGCATGATTTCAGGACATTGACCTACGTCCCCATCCACGGAGCGTGGACTGACCAACGTGGCGTAGGTCCTTCCATTGGTCACTGTCCAGGAAGTTTTCTAAGGTCCTCTTCAAGGATCCATGGTTGGTCCTTGGGGGTCGTACCTTGACGTTCTAACACGGAATCTTTTATTTTTAAGTACGGGGAGTTATATTCGTGACTCTAACCCTCACGTTAAGCTCTAGTTTAGCCTACTAATTTCTGAAGTGTTATAGTTTATCCTGCTCAATATAAATGTACTTGATACATAAACACTACCTAATGTATCATTTATATGCATCAAGTTCTACAATGTATCTTCAATCCTATTCAAATTCAAAAGGCTATATAGATAGTACCAAATCAATTGTGTGTTATGTATCTATAATCTTTAATGTTTGTTCAGTCTTAACCACTTAGAAGACTATGTATATGTATATATTATCTAATAATAATCTTGATACATAAATCATAATGTTCTATAATTAGAGTACTATGTATCAGTTCCAATAATAGGTATATGTTACACAACAGTGGCAATGTTGACTACTTTATTATGTATCAAATTATGATATTTATCTTTTTAACTCTTATATTTCAATGTTTATGATACATTTTACAGCGCATTGATGTAATTTTCTACTACCTCCTGAATGTAACACCCTGAAAATTTCTAAATTAAGACTTGAAGCATTCTTCATTTGAGTATAAGGTCGTACCGAGTGATTCTTAATTGTTCTTAGGTGTTAAGGTCATTTATTTAGTATTATAATGGATTTAGATATGACTTAAGGTTACAAGAACCCCCTAGCACAAAGTTGAGTTGAAACTTTTATTTCTGATTAAGTTTTGACATAAGATTCTACTTAGGTCAACTTTAAACAATCATATCTCCCAGCTCATAATGAATTAGGTGGCCTATGGCCTACCAAATTAAATGTCTTTGAATCCTCTTTCCAACGCCACCAAGTTTGCATCATTTCATGGTCGGAGTAAAAAGTTATGACCGTTTTACCAAAGACTACCAAACTAGAGTTTTCTGAATCTGTGAATGATGACTCCAATCGACGGGTCGTGGTTTGAATGACTCCCCATCCTGTCAGGCCTTTATTAGAGTACTGTGGGTCAACTTTTTGGACCCAAATCCTACGGACCTAATCGACGGCCCGTAGGTGGACATACTGGCCGTTGTTTGGACCCATAAATGGACTTTTGAGCCTTAAAAACTCAATATAGAATCCACGAATGGGATCTACGGTCCGTGGGTGAATCCACGACCCGTAGATGGTCCCGTGGACTGTTTTGACATCTTTTTAAGAAGGGTCGTTTAGTCTTTTTCCACCCTTTCTAATCCTAACCCATATCTTTTTTCAAAGATCTAAACAGTGTTAAAACATTATTTTACGTTCTTTAACACTTCAAAAACTTAGCAACGATTCAAGAGGAGGAAAGCTAGGGTTTTCGAGCGTTCTTCAAATCTCATTTAATTCGCCAAGAACTTTGTTCTCCCATGTATGTAAGGTTATCATAGTGTTGGATTAGTTCGTCCTCACACCCTACATCTATTTTCAAATCAGTAAAAGAGTTATCTAGAGTTCTATCCTTAGATTTCAGTATTCTTGAGATGAGTTGATATTGAGCTTCTGAATTCTTGAGTTATTGATTTTGAATTCCTATTCCAAATCATAGAATTGTCATACAATGTAAATTGTGATTATTGAGTTGATTGTTCATGACTATTTTTCAGCATGAATCCTATTTTGAGTATTCAACGAATTCGTATGAAGGATCTTTTAAATAAAACATTATTGTTTAAACTGAGTTTTGAGGAAGTAAAGAACAGTTTGAGAAAGAGTATAAGGGAACTAAGTATTTCCCAAAGGTTTGTTTTTTACATGAAGAAAAAGAGTAGACCTTTTTGAGAAAAGTTAAAAAAGTGTTTTCAGAAAGATTAAGTATAGATCAGTTACCTCTTAGAGAGACCCCTTTTTGAGTAATTATCTCAATCCAGAATATTTTTTTTTTCATTAAGCAAAGAGAAAAAGTAATGTTTTTATACATTTGAGAAGCAATATATATATTGGGAGTAGTATTGAGCACCGATATAGGGGAGAGTTTAGACGACTCACAACCCCCATAAATCATGTCTTGCCCACATGGATACAAGATCATAATTTTTAGATGAATCCTTATTGCTTAGTGGATCCACTTAGTTAAGGTGTTCTATATCCCATCACGATATAGAGAAGTTCTGGCAACGTGGATTAGACGTTGTATCACCACTTAGTTCATAGTAATGGTTGTCGGTTTGAGAATCTCCCAAATATAATTAAAAGTAGATTTTTGTTATATCACTTAATAAGTTGAGTTCACAGATGAGTAAGTAATTTTTGTAAAGTTTTAAATGATTTCATTCCTTTAATATTTTATATTTAGTTGAGCTTGTATATTATCTATTTTAGTCATTCAGTTTAGTTATTTGTTATTCAGCTATATTACATACTCGTACATTCAATGTAATGATGTCATTCGACCTGCATCATTTTAATGATGCAGATACAAGTTATTAGGATCCTCAACAAGAGCCCGTTGAGATCACTTCGTCGGCTCGCCAACGTTTGAGTAAGACCTCCTTGCTTTAGAGGACTCCAGTTTTCTGAGTTGTTAGTAGTAGTTCCCTTGAGCGTGGATCTTGTCCCGACACTCATCTTTGTATAGTAGAGGTTCATAGATAGACAATTTTGGTGAGTCTTTCAGTTTCAGATGTTTTATTTAAAACTTATGTTTCATACTCAGTATATTCAATTCAGTTTTGCGATTCAGTAAACTATTTTAAACATTTCTTTCAATTTGATGCTTATTTATGCTTGAGTTAGTCTTTAGCTTGTAGTCAGCCAGGATAATGATTCGCTTGGGGACCAACAATGGTTCTCGAGTGTCGGCCACGTCTAGGGTGTAGGCTCGGGTCGTGATACGAAAGAAGTCAAAACTTCAGCTTGGCAATCAATACAGATACATATTAATGGTTAATGTGTATCACACTTATTTGATATACATTAATGACCATGATACATTCATATACATTACTACTAAATATCCATTTTTTTGGCAACTAAAACTATATGTATCTGATACTTAATAACTAGCACACACTAATGTACCGATCTAACATCAAGTACCAGATACATTACAATAACCAATGATACAAATATATACAAAAAAAATGACTACACAACATCTTGAGATCACAAATCAAAAAATTGACTACACAACATCTCTCCAGCCCTTTTGTGTGTTGTATCAATACATAGTAAATACATTGCAAATTCTGGCTCATGTTTCTTCACCTCCAAGTACAGAATAACGAAGATATTCATGATGTATCAGCTCAAAACTTGTAATAATTTTGAATCAAAATTGAAAGGATCTTCGATGGACTGGGAGAAGAATTTTAAATCTCAAAAAAAATTTCGATAATTTTGAATCAAAACTGAAAGGATCTTCAATGAACGGAGAGAAGAATTTTGAATCTCAATTTTTTTTTGACAATTTTGAATAAAAATTGGGAGAATCTTCAAATACTTGTATAGGGATAAAACAACCCTCGTCTCTGTAATGTATCGAATCTCCTGATTTTCCTCAACTCATCGATCTCTAAGTTGCAATGACTGATTCAACTCACCTCACTTTCTCATATTCTTGAATGTCTCAACAAAATAAAGATATTCATGATGTATCAACTCATTTTTAATGATTTTTAATCGAAATTGAAAAGATTTTTGACAATTTGAGATAAGAAATTTGAATTTTTTGAAGTTGTTATGCTTTGGGAGTGATTGATTAGCAGTGACAACAACGTAATTACGTGATTTATGGATTTGATATTTAATTTTATGTTTCTTTTCCTTTTTAAGCGCAATAGAAAAGATTTTGTTCCTTTTTTTAGCGTAACAGAAGGATTCTTCTTATATCAGATTATTGTATCCAGATGGTGACTTATGTATACAGATAGTGACTTATGTATCCGGAAGGTACAAATTTTAAGGAATTATTGTAATTACAAAAAGAATCGAGATAAGATGTAATTTACTCTTTACACTATGTGATTTATGTATGTTATACATTTTTTTAATTTCTTTTTCAGTTTACAAAAATGATCACATTACATTCTTTTGAAACAAATTGCAAAATAGCCAAATTTATCTAGTAGTTAAATTACTAATCAAAATATAGTTGTATTTGTATTATTTTTTTTGTTAGAATAACCATTTTTACATATTTATTTAAGAGAAAAAGAAAAGTTTTTTTTTTTAAAAAAACATGAATTTACAAAATGACCAGATTTACATTATTTTTAAAAAAAATGGTCAGCTTTACTTTTTTTTTGCAAAAACAACCATTTTTAAACGACCAGAAACTAAAATACCAAAAAAAAAAAAGGAAAATGCATCAGTATCCCCCCCCCCCCCCAACATATGCCCGAAATCCCAAAGACACACTTATACTATACTAAGGTCCTATTACCCCCCCTCCCCCCCGAACTTATTTTATAAATAATTTTCTACCCCTTTTCGGCCTACGTGGCACTATCAACTAGATAGTTTGAAAAAAATGTCAACACGCGCTGGGCCTAGAAGATAGTGCCACGTAGGTCGAAAAGGGGTAGAAAATTATTTATAATAGAAGTTTGGGGGGGGGGGTAATAGGACCTTAGTATTGTATAAGTGTATCTCTGAGATTTCGGGCATAGGTTGGGGGGTACCTATGCATTTTCCCAAAAAAAAAATGAACTTTGGATTTTTTTTGTTCTTTAGAATAACATATAACTATGTATTAACTCCATAATAAGATAAAATTAAACTAACACCTAATTAATAATAAACACATGTGTATATGATAATAAAAGAGAAAATGGCCAAAACCCTCCCCAACCTATAGCTGGATTTTCAACTACACACTCATACTTCACAGAGGTCCTATTACCCCCCTGAATTATTTTAAAATGAAATAAGTAGCCCCTTAAAACGTCATACCCAGATATGTGTCTTGTGGTGAAACACACGCGCTTGACATGTGTTTTCACCTGTAGATCTTTTTTTAAAAGACATCTTTTTCTCTTTCTTTTTCAACCTTTCTTCTTCATTCATTTTTTAGCCCTAATTATTTTTGAGAACTTTGATTTGGAGAAAATATTGGGGGTTAAATTGGGGGGGTCTCTTCTGTCTTCTTCAGAGAGATATGTCGTCGCTGTAGACATAGTCTGAGAATTTCGCTGCCACCACCATCTCCATCTATGCCTTTGTTATTTATCAGCCTTCACCATTAGCTCCTCCACCTACTCAAAGAGCTCCCGTCATTTCTTTCAAAGAATAAAGCTCGAAAAAGAGAACATTCACACCACCACCAAGACCACTATGAGTCTAATTAATGTTTGTGGGTATTTTCATAATTTTATAAGTCTATGTGATGGAGTTTTTATAATCAAGAGAAGGTAATTGCTTGTCGAGAATCTAGAAAACAAACTAAAAAACACAAGATTTAGAGCTACATATAAAAAATATTTTTTCTTTTTTAGGGTACAATTGCATTTGAACCCAGATTGATTTTTCAAATTTGATTCAAATTATTTTTTGGTGATTGGAGATGGTGGATTTGATTGTTCTTTTCAAAAATTTTACATGAGAGTTGTTAGAAATTTACAATAATGAATCCGGTGAAGATGGCGGTAATGGCGCGGCGATTTTGGGATGATAAGGGTGGAGAGATTTGACATATGCTACCATGGAGAAGAAATAAATTAAATTTTAAAATAATAATAATTAAAAATATAAATATTTATGAACTAACATATTTAAAACAAAATTTTAATATTGTTTTGGCTGCTCACTCTCTCAAAGAGAGTGAAATACACTCACTTTGCCATGTAAGCACTTAGGGAGGTAATAATTTCAATTTTATAAAATTCAGGGGGGTAATAGGAACTCCGTAAAGTATGAGTGTGTAGTTGGGAATCCGGCTATAGATTGGGGGGGCTTTTGACCATTTACTTGACTAAATCAAACAAACTTAATATAAATAACTTAATCAAAATATATAAGAACATGCCTCATTATTTTAAAAATTACATTGCAAAAGAGAAAAAAAACAACAACTAAAGAGGTGAGAGGTGATGACAAACAACAATGGAAGCAATGCTAGTTGAAAACATAAAATCCAAACAAAGATTAATTTTTTTATTCATCCTCCTTCTTTTCTTTAATATTTTTTTTTTACTCTTTTTTTTTGCTATAAAAATTTTTGTTCACTCTTTTCTTATGATCTTCTTCTCCTTCTTCCTATCTCTCTTTTTATCTTTTTATTTTCAAAATCTTCCCGTTTCAAATCCTCTCTTTTCAAAATCCTCCCTCTTAATGAAAGAAGAGAGGAGTTTAAATAGTTTGAAAAGATGAAATAATTTTCTTTTCTTGAAAACTAAACACCAATACATGCTTGAGTCTTCTTTTTTCAAATGAAACTGAGACTTTTTTTCTTCTCAATGAACACTTTTTTCTCAATGAGCCGCCCAAAAAACCCAATGAAAATTCATCTTTTTTTTATTTTATTTTCTTTTTCTAAGAAAAGACTATGAAAAATGACTTTATTGCCTTTTTATAGGACCTCATTTTCTTTATTTCATTAATTGAATAAAAGACAAATGGGTCATCTGATTTATATTTTTTGAAAAAATTACCTATCTACACATTTTTATTTACCATATTTTCTATTAATCCCTACCATTTCAAAATATTATAAAAATCCATGTATTTTCTCTAAACCCAAACTAATCTGGATACAGTACTGATCAACTATCAAAGCCACGCTTCCCTCTTCCTATTTTCACTTCTTCAATCTCTACCTATTTTCAGTCCAACATTTTATCAATTACTTCCTTCATTACAATTTGGATTTCAAAATCTTTCTCTCTCAAATCAATTCGTGAAAAAATGCCAAAAGAGAGAAAAATGTCAAGTTGTTGGTGGCTCCGATAAGAATTTTGGATCGAGATCCATGGGTGACCTCATTGTTGAAAGTGAAAAAAAGTTACAGTAGTTGATATAGAACAAAGGAGAAAGTGTAGAAGGATTTCTTCACTTTTTTTTTTATGTCAGCATCAAAGTGTTTTTTTTTATCTTTTGTTGTCCAACTTTTTCTGATACAAAAAGGGGGGGGGGGAGGGGTAGAACATGTTGCTAACATCCTATTCAAATTTAATTATATAGACAGTACCAAATCAATTGTGTGTTATGTATTTGCACTCTTTAATGTTTGTTCAGTTTTATCCAACTTAGAAGGCTATGTATATGTATGTATTACCCAATAATAATCTTGATACATATTAATGGCTAGTGTGTATCACACATATCTGATACACATTAATGGTCCTGATACATTTATACAAATTATTGCTAAATACCCATTCTATGATAATAATACATTCATACAAACCAACACTATATGTATCTGATACTTAATATCTATCACACAGTAATATTTTGATATAAAATCAAACACTTTAAAAACAATATTTACTTCTCTAATGTATCTGAAGGATTGCAGTACTTAGCAATTTACTAAATATTTTAGGAATAGTAATGTATCATGAGTAATATATCCATCTCGAAAAAATAAATCAAAAACACTTTGGTTATGATACATTCATACAAATTAACACTATATGTATATGATATGTAATAACTACCACACGGTAATGTATTGATCTATAACCAAACACCTTATGGGCAACCTTTACTACTGTAATGTATCAGGTAGGATTACAGTACTTAACAATTTTACTAAATATTTTAACAATAAAAATGTATCATGAGTAATATATCCATCTCGAGATTACAAATCAAAAAATCGACTACACAACATCTCTCCAACCTTTTTGTGGGTTGTATCAATGCATAGTAAATACATTGCAAATTCTGGCTCCTGTTCACCTCCAAGTACAGACTAACGAGGATATTCATGATGTATCTTCTCAAAAAAAATTGAAAAATATTCAATGAAATGAGAGAAGAATTTTGAATCTCAATTTTTTTTTGATAAAAGGATCGTTGATGAACTGGGAGAAGAATTTTGAATCTCATTTTTTTTGACAATTTTGAATAAAAATTGAGAGGATATTTGATGAGTTCCCTGCTACGATGTATCTAAATTTCAAAGATCTCGCTCGCTGTCAAAGTGCATTTTGTGAAGTGTTCTCCTGCCCCTGTCACCTGAGATAAAGTCAACTGGAAATTGTGATCGGAGTCGTGGTTTGAAGATGATGATTTGAAGATTCATTCGACAGAGAAGGGTGTCTTGGTTGCCGATACCGAGGTTGAATGAATCATTCCACCTGGGTTTTTCCTAATCACATCTATCTCCAACTCAGCTGCAATGGGAGATTTGAGATTCACAAATGAAATCATTTGTCCAACAACAATTCCATCACTTTTATAACCTTCATGACTTACCTCGCTTACCCAAATTTTTGAATGTCTCAATAAAATTGATATATTCATATTGTATCAGCCACTTCAGTTGAGTAATTTGGAGTTTTCACGATTTTGGATTGATGGAGAAGATGAAAAATTGATTTTTGAGTTTTGTGAAGCTGTTATAGATTGGAATGGATTGATATCAACTAGTTTTGCGTGAATCGGGGGAATTAAAATAAATTTTACGTTAATATTCCATATTAAGCGCAACAGACAAATTTTTGTAATGCATCATAAGTAATGTATCCAGGGGATTCTTATGTATCCGGATGACTGATATTTTAAGGGATTTTTATAAAATAGAAAAGAGTAGTTATATGATGTAATTTAGGTCTTATACTATGAGATTTATGTAAGTTATACTTTTTTGTAAAAGAAAATAGTCTTATTAAGTAGGACCCATCAGATATTAATCATCCAATTCCAAAAGAAAAATCAGTCCATTGACACAAAATTCAAACATTTTGAAGTAAAAAATTACTAAATAAAAATATTATATAATAAAATAAAAATATATGAATAAGAAAAATAATCTCATTATAGATATAGTAGGAGTAATTAAATATGTCAAAAATTAGGTATTCACATTATGCATATTTCCAAAGAGTCCCCAACCAACTTGTCATTTTTGTATTCTTCAGTTAGGTCATTCAGAATATCTACGTTAAAGCATGAGTAGTCATTTTTCTCATCTATGGAAAGTTTCATCTTCTTCATGTTGAATACCACTTCTTCATCACCAATTCTAAGCATAAGTTTTCTTCAAAAATATCAAGAATGAATCTCCCGTGGCCAAGAATTGCCCCCCAAATTTAGGAAAACTTCATTGATTTCTTACATATTAACCACTATAAAATTCATTGAAAATAGAAATTTAATCATTCAAATAATGAAATTTTCGATAATACCTTTATGATTGATGGTAGATTGGTCTTCTAGTTGCAAAGATACTGGAATAGACTTTATTACCCCAAGATCTCCTTTTAATTTCTTGTAAATGGACAGTGTCATAAGATTGATTGAGGCACCTGAATCACATAATGATTTCTCGAATTGAGAACTTCTTATTTTGCATGGAATAATGAAACTTTCTGGATCACGACATTTATGAGGCAACTTATTATGAAGAATAGCACTGCAATAAGCATTCAACTTTAGAACACATGTTTCCTTCAATTTTCTCTTGCTAGACAAGATCTTAGAAATTTTAGCATATGCAGGCATCTAAGTGATCACCTCATTGAAAGGAATATTCACATGAAGTTGCTTCAGCATCTCTAAGAACTTATGAAAACACTTGTCAAGCTTCTCTCATTTCATTTTCTAAGGAAAAGTCAATGCAGACATGTGTTTACAATCAATTTTCAGTTATGACTTCTCCATTCTTAAGTTCGTTGGACTCCCCTACTACTTTTGACTTCATTGTATCTCATCTTGAATCTTTTTTGCTTCACCATCTTTGCTTTAGCAATTATCTTTCTATATTTTTCCACTTCGCAAAGTCATAAAATTCGGTTCCTTAATGTTCCTCTATGTACTACTTAGAAGAGTTTCAGGGTGTCTCTAAGATATCTGATTAACAATATGTTCAATTTGCTTTTCTAACTTTCGAATAGAAGCACCTTGACATTCAAACATCTCATCAACCTTTGTAATGAAAGTCTTTATAAAATCTTCTAGACTTGATTGGTTTCCTTGTTGTCCTCAATGATTCTGGTACCCTTGAGGTGCTTAACCTTGACCTCCAGATTTATTTTGTTGTCATGCATTCAAACTATCATTTGGTGAACTCCATGAAAATTGAGGATGTTTCTTACCCATAAAATTGACGTTGTTGTCTCTCTGATAGGTTCCTCCGTTATAATTACTAATTCCATTCACCTCTTTTTCTGCACCAGTTTCTTGTTGACACTCATGAGTTGGATGTGCATCCCTACAAAAATCACATATAGTCAGTGGTGCCATTTGAGCATGGGCTATGGTAAATCGTTTAACATCTCTTGTAATAGCTACAATCTAGGCCTACAATATAGTGTAAGCATCAATTTGGTGTACCCCGACAATCTTTTTCTTTCTAAAGTGATTGCAGCCTATTGAGTAGCATCCTCTGCCAACTCGTTCAGAATTTCAATATCTTCTTCTTGTGATTTTTTTTCATAATCAGACCCTCAACTGCATTAATCAAAATTCTTCGCTATACTAGTGTCAATTCATCCCAAATATTAGTCAGTTGCATCTAAAGTTCAATCTCATTATGTGGGCATTTTCTCAATAATCTCTTGAACCTTTTCTCCTGCTTCAAACACAGTATCCACATCTAACTGTGTGAAATTACTAATTTCTTTCCACATTCTTGTTATCTTAGCCGGTGAGAAGTACTTATCTAGAAACTTTGTTGTCATATCTTCCCAAGTTCTGATTGATCCTGTTGGTAAAATTCTTAACTATATTATTGCATCATCTTTCAGTGAAAATGGGAATTCTCTTAAATATATCGCGTCATGTGATGCCCTATAATAGGGAAAGGTATTCGTGATTTCATCAAATGACTATTCGGGTCTTCATTTTGCTTTCCTCTGAAAACACAATTGCTTTAGATCGCTTGGAGAATTGTCACAATTCAAAGTACCCTCTAGATGTGACATGATGAATAAGATTTCGAGAGACCCTAAACAAGTCATTTGACATAAGCATTACATACAGGAAATATGATCTAAGAGATATAATCAATAAAAGTCGCATATCATATAAGAAGGCAAAACATAAGTGCAGAATACTAAATTGTGTCTGACATGACCTTTCTATCATCATATGAGTGGTTGGAATGTAACTCATACACCACATACAAGTTTGAAATGAAAAGACAATAAAAGAAACTTAACATCAATGATATTGTCCTCAGAGCATGAAGACTCACCAATCCAACGTGTTACTAGACCAATCCAAGCTAACTACGAGTGGGAGGAGGAACACTAGACCCTATATTATAAGACAATATAGGCAGATGTATGCATTAGTACATTAAATGTACTAAGTATGAGAAAATGCACAAAACATGGGCATGATCATATGAGGACTTTAAACGTGAAATGCATGACCATGTTACAACATAGGAAAAATAATTTTAAGAAATCCATGAATCATAAGCAAGGCCAATGCACACCTTAAAACATAAGGAATTTTTCATAAATCCCTTTAAAGAAAACACTTCTGAAAACTCATTTACAATCAAAACTGACTCAAGAGTAGAGGTTTTGGTATTCGTATCCCTAACCCGGACAAGATTATAAATGTAACCCTTAGAAATCATTTTCCTAGACTTTAGGCAAGATACAAACTGACCCTTGAGAGAAGAATTTCCCTATTTCATTGTAAGATATGTTTGTTCAGAACCTAAAATGTGATCAATCAGGTCCTACAATCTATGGAAGCATAACAAGAATGAAGTCAATCCATCCCAAGAATAACATCAAAATCTAGCATATCAAGCTCTATAACATCAACATGAGTGACTCTATGAGAAACAAAAATAGGAAAATTTCTATAAACTCGTTTAGCAACAATAAAATCACAAACAGAAGTAGAGACAAAAAAGGAATTAGAAATGATCTCATGACCCACATCAAATCTTATGGCCACATAAAGAGTAACAAATGATAATGTAGCATACAAATCAAGTAAAACATATACATCAAGATGAAAGACTTTCAACATACCGGTCAATACACCTGAAGAACCCTCATAATCATGTCGAGTTAGAAGTGCATAAAACTTATTATGAAGAGGAGCACCTAAACCAGAACTACTAGGCTAAGCTTGCCTACCATCACTTCCCTTAGAAGCAAGCAACACACAATATTTCGTCTTATGACCACTTTTCCCACAACTAAAGCAACCATCCGTATCGGCTAAGTATTTTACCAAAAACCTCTTACCATAGTTTTTTGCAAGCGAGAATAAAAGATCCATTTTCACAACTTCCATGAGGCTCAGGGTTAGACACCTTATCATTGTTGAACTTAAGAGCAGGAACAATAGAAGAACCTTGACCGAAGAACTTTTTCTGAAATTGAGAATGACATTGTCCACCGGACTTGGAATGAGAAAAGTCACCATCAACTGCCATTGCCCTTTTTGACTCCTTATAAATTCTCCTTTATTTTTTTCCTCTTCAAGTTTTTCGGCATGTACCATCAAACCATCTCCTTGATCAACATAGCGGTACGATGCTCCTTGACCACCATTTTAGACACATTCGACATAAACTTACTCATCCTTGCCCTAGAGTCGGCAACCATAGTCAAAGCATACTTAGCCAATTTAGTAAACTTCAAAGCATACTCCTTCACACTCATATTTCCTTGATAAAGGTTAATGAACTCAAGCACCTTTGCTTCTTTCATCTCAAGAGGAAAGAAACGATCAAGAAAATCCCTTTTGAATTTCTCCCAATCAAGGGGACATGCATCAATATCCCTCTCTTCCTTTCATAGGTTTAACCAAACTTGAGAAACACCTTTGATTTGATAAGCGGTTAATTTTGCCACTATCTTATAGATCTCATCAATGAACTCTTAAGGATCCACATTAACTTTTGAACCATGAAACATCGAGGGATTCATCCTAGTGAATCCCTCACCCTTATCGATTCACTTCCATACCCACATTTGGGTTCACGAGAGCAATGACTTCTCTATTAGCTTAAGTCGTCGTAGCTTGAGCCAACACTTGTAAAGTGGCTCGAAATTCAGCATGAGTCACTTGTTTGGCCAAAGGATCGACCGACACTTAAGAAACCTCGGGCTCCATACTCCTTCTTGTGTTAGCTCTTCGAGGAGGCATATCTTGAAAAGCATCAGAAAAGAGTTAGGAGAAAGACCCTTATAGAGATGAATTTTATGGCACAAATTTAGAGTAGTGAAATAAGTGAAATTTTCAAAACATCTTGTAACATCCTATACATAAATGTGGCATGGTTCACACTCATGAACAAGACTCTACTTGAGACGGCTTGTCAGATATCCTAGAATCTTTCTAAAACTTGATGTTTTGAATACCAAGTTTGTCATGACCGAAAGTACCCGCTACATGTGGCATGGTGAATAAGATCCCGTGAGACCCTAAACAAGCCACTTTACATAATCATTACATAAAATAAATACAATCTAGGAGATATAATCAATAAAAGTTTCATGTCATATAAAAATGCAAAATATAAGTGCGGAATACTAAACTGTGTCTGAGCCTTTCTATCATCATAAGAGTGGTTGGGGCGTAACCTATACACCACATACACCTCTAAAATAAAAGGATAATAAAAGAACTAAAATATCAATGGTCTTATCCTCGGAGCATGAGGACTCACCAATCCAATATAATCCAAGGTAGTCACTAGCGGGAAGAGGAACGTCAGATCCTATATTATAAGACAATATAGACACATGTATGCATTAGTACATTAAATGTACTAAGTATGGAGAAATGTATAAAAGTTGGACATGATCATATGAGGACTTTAAATGTGATATGCATGACTAAGTTATAACATAGTAGAAAGCCGTTAAGAAATTCATGAATCATAAAAAAGGTCAATGCACACTTTAAAATATAAGGAAAGCTTTCATAAAACCCTTTGAATAAAACATAATTCATTTATGAAATATTTATCGTTAACCGACAAAAAGACCATGTGAGTTATAACATGGAATTCAATGATGTAACCCTTACATTTAAAAGGGAATTCTATTTGCCAAGGTAGAATCCGTAACTTTCATTTATAATTGCTATTGTAGACCCACATATATGTCATTTAAGATAATCTTACAGGGGCACATAGTCCGGGACAAAGAGATTGCTTCTAGAGACCTGTTTTCTACTAACAAGAGAGCTTCCATCTCAAAGTCCTCTCAGTTCTAAGTTAATTCTAATGGAAAATACATAATCATATTCATATAAAAAAACTTGGAAGGGAACAATTAAACTACCAATCTAATCACAAGTCATCATAGAGTAGCTCCTTTTAAATCACGATTTCATAAATTTTTCATATCAGACACTTACCTTTCTAAGCATATAAATCATGATTTCATTCATATGTGAGAAAACCTTTCAAAAATCATTGATACTTTTCTCTAAAGCATCATTAGTCATAAAACAACTTTTCCATAAAACATGCATAGCTTTCATATTCATAATTCATAACTCCATAAGTTTTGTTCATAAATTCATAGTCAAAATCAAATGTAAAGCATGAATCTATATGAAATCAATTGAAACCCGTATAATTGAATCAAATCGTGTATACTAAGATTGAAAATAGACTATTGAATCATAATCAATAAGATCCATGGAGATTTGCATAAAACCCTAATGAAATTGGGTGAAATTGAACTTGGAGATTAATATTCCTTTGGGACCCAATGGATGAAAGTGATCCATTGGTGAATTTTCACATACCTTGATATCAAATCCTAGAAAAGCAAGAGAAAGAAGACCTTGAAGATTGAAACCTTACCTTTTCTTCCTTGAGTTTGAGAGAGAACCGGAGAGGATGAAATTAGATGAGAATTGGAGTTTTGAAAGAATGGGAGGGTTTGGGTAGTTGAAGGAATTGAAAGTCAGTTGTAGGACTTAGAATTAGAGTCAAAACGACATAGTATATGCATTAAATTCATAGGAAAGGACCCCAAGTACCCTCATGAAATAACTGTCGGACAGACCTACAGTTGGGGGTCTATGATCCGTCCTTCTAAACTGTAAATCCTCAACTGGAGCTTGAAAATCTGATCAATTTCCCACGAGTTAAATTTACGACCCATCGTCTGGTCTACGGTCCGTAGACCTTATCCATAATCCTCAAGTTACCAAAATCTCCTAAGTTTAAAACACCATCTCACGATTACACTTCACAACCCTTAGAGAAAGTCACGACTCATAGGTCCTATCCGTGGATCATCATTCCATCAAATTTACTAAGTGCATAATTCTTATACGAGCGTCGTCTGCGACCCGTAGTTCATTCCACGACTCATCTTGCTAAATCGTAACCCATCATGAGAGATTTTTCATTTCCCAAAAATCTTACCCAGTGTTTACAAGACCCTTTCTATGACTCGTAGGAAACTCTATGACCCGTAGGTCGATTCATAGCACCAGATTCCTGCAATATTTTCTCAACTTTTCAATTCAAACTAAACTTTTGATTTTCGAGGTGTTACAAGAATACTATGCTTGACCTCAAACTTTTTAGTTGCAATAAGAGGGCATCTCACACTAGACTCCATTCCATTGTAGTTTGGCTTTGCATAATCTCCCAACAATCTCCCTACCCGACCATTATTTTGGTCCATTTTATCCTCCATATTAGTAGGTGGGCGATTGTTCCTCTGATTATCAATTTTTTGGTGTTCAACATCATCTTTCACTTCAGGTAGGCGATTCAAATTAACAGGGTATAGTGGGTCATTCAAAGCCATGTTTTCAACATTACTAGCCATTGTGTTATGACTCTTAGACTTTACTAAAACTCTCTCTGCAAGTTCCTCCTTAAGAAAGTGTAGAGCTCTTTCCAACTCTTGGTTGTATTTAATGATTTCTTTTAAGGAAAACCATTTCATACACTTGATTTTTGGTTTAGTACCTATTGCCTACGATAATAGCAAACATGAGATGTTAACTAAAAATAAATAAAATTAAAACCTGAATAAATACACAAAGCTCTATCAAATACTACTTCTTACCAATCTCCAAGAACGATGCCAAAATTTGACGAGAACAAAACACAATATATTTATATGCTTTGTTGGTCAAAGATAGTATGGTAAAATATCGTATCAACATGGATTGATTTAAGTAAAAATCAATATAATTTCTTTCAGTATTATCCAGATAGTCAAATCTTGAGAGTTGTGTGGTAAAATCACAATGTTAAAAAAATAGGGAAAATGCATAAGTACCCCCCCAACCTATGCTCGAAATCTCAGAGACACACCTAACCTTTACTAAGGTCCTATTACCCCCCCCCCCCCGAACTTATTTTATATATAATTTTCTACCCTTTTTTGGCCTACGTGGAACTATCTTTTGGGCTCAGCGCGTGTTGACAATTTTTTCAAGGATAGTGCCACGTAGGCCGAAAAGGGGTAGAAAATTATATATAAAATAAAATCGGGAGGGTAATAGGACCTTAGTAAATGTTAGGTGTGTCTCAGGGATTTTGGGCATAGGCTTGGGGGGTACTTATGCATTTTCCCTAAAAAATATAAATTAGTTTAGCACTGATTAGGCATAAAAACTTTAGATAAATATAAAAAAATCAGATTATCAATTATAGAAATTAGGGATACACACAATACGATAGGATGGTTACAAATCTAAATCTATGAAATAGTTCAAGGTTCACAAAGAAATATTCTTGCTTCTTATGAAGACAAAAGTTGGTTACTATTCCAATCAATAACTAAAACTCTTCTTTCGAATGAATTTGACTTCCAATAGACTAGTAATGTAAACAAAGTAAGCATGTGCACAGATGTACTTGAATGGCTAGTTCTAGAAAAGCTTCTTGCGGATACTTTCTAACTCCAATACTTAATAACAATTCTCAAACTCTTTCGATTACTTTCATGAAACTATCAATCAAGATTTGAACCATAAGATGAAAAGATAATGATCAAGACACTTTTTTTTCGATCAAATTCAAAAGAATAACTAACTTTTCAAAATCAATATGAATACCAATTCACGGTTCTACTCATCGGAACAAAAGCATGATCTAATAGTAGCAACACTACATCATATTGTCCTTGCCCTATTTAGAATTTACTCCATAATAATAAACAAATTCACAAAAATATAGAAAAAACTAGAAGACATTACAAATAACTCTTAATCCCAATTTTCATTTTGGATTAGAGTTGTGTACCTTTCTTCATTCTTCGTTCTTGTTCAAGCTCTTTGTGATTTAGCCGCCTTACCATCTATTGAGTGTTTTGAGTCATAAGAAAAACCATGTTTCTCTAAGTAAGTGGAGTTAGAATAAGCATATGATTTGGACATTGGAGGGTAAATTTTTTGTTCAAACATAATATATTTTTTTAATTCTATATTGGGAATAATCAGTCGTTTCTACTATTTATCTTGGTGGAGAGTATTATATGAGATAAGTATTATATTTTCTTGCAATTGATGCTTACAAAGATCTCCAAAATAAGATTCTGAAAGAATTTTATTTTATTTTTTAAAATATTCAATCTATTCATACTTGTAAGTTTTAGAATGATTTCCTTCTTACTCGTTAGAGATGTTCAATCGTTATCATTTCTTATTGGTGTTAGAAGTGCAGAACAAGATAATAAGTGATTACCAAGTTTATTTTTAAGCGGAAAATTCGAATGCCTAGGAAATTCTTGTTTTAGATCCATGAAGTGTTCGAAAAAATGCCCCCACGAAACACATTGTCATCGACTTCTGGAAATGGCTTCAAAATCCACCCAACAAGTATCATCTCAAGGCTTCTTTTTTATGACTTTATCTTTCAAATCAAATTGACGTCCACTAATGTATTTGAGATTTAGGTGTGCGGTTCTTTTAGAATTTTTATGTTCAATTACTAAATATCTTTATTTAATAAATATTCTCACAACAATCCGACACTTTACTTCAATTATATAGCTATTGATAAAAACAAGACAAATGAACTTGAAATAATTGTGATCATTCAATTGTACTATCTACAATTACATAGTTAGATAATAATGTCCATCAAATATTGATTGTAGTTTAGTCATTTTGAGTTCAGACTATATTACCTTTTAACTATTCAGTAATTTGTTCGATTATTATGATCATGTGACATACTTGTGATCTTCCAAAGCTATTTTAACACTTTTTTCTAAGCATAATCGAGAGATTTGCTCAACTATTTCTCTTTTCATGATCTTTCTACCTTCAAATCAGGCTTTTTCCACCATTAATTCAAGTCAATCCCTCCAAAGTTTCATCCTTACAAGTTAGTTGAACAATTAATTAACTTATTTTTATCGAAGAAATTGGTGGAAATTGAAGCAAAAAGTCCTAAGCCCCTCTTTCTCTTCCCAAGAACGAAGTTGCAGATTAATGAACGGTTTTGGGACCTTTCCCTCATTAAAGTCGCAGTGGTCTCGCCATAGTGGGACATAACCCGCTTTAGAGGCTTGCACGGAGATAGAAAGTCAAAATTCTTCCCCCAAAGCCTACATTTCACAACGCACCTTCGAATTTTGGCGTTCTATACTAATTCCTTCACGCTAAGTCTGATATCGGGAGTTCTACATATCCAAATTCACTTTCTGAAGGTCTCGTGAATTTCTTAATGTCTTAGCTACTAGAAAGCATGATCCAAGCTTAGACATACCATCCAATGCATTCCCGGATTGTCTAGACCTCAGCGCGCTCGAATTTTGTTTGAGATTGGCCTAGCCTAAAAATTTCAAGTCACTACCCAAAATATTTCCCGACCTAAAACTTTCACCAACCTATAACGATCGAAAGGGATCTAACTGTCATTTCTATAGTCGGAGTTGAACCTTCCAACGCATCTTAAATTAGGGCATTAACATCACACTCATCCTTAATTATCATATAGTGCAGTATAATCCACTAAATTTAAGATTTAAAATTAATATTATAAAGTATTGCATAAAACTAATTAAGTTTCTAGAGACTTGATTAAAAATATATAATATGTTAAATTATAGTTTTATATAATAAAAATAATAATAAATGATTTGGTGTCAATGAATAGTGTCCCACCAAATTTTGTGTGACACTATTCGCACACCATTATAGTATTGAGTGAGAGTTCAAAAAACTGACTTTTACATCAAAATATATAGAATGTTATAAAATAATATATTGTGGATGTCCACTACATCAAGAAGTTACTCCATACTTTCCTCTCCATTATGAAGATAACCATAACCTCCATAACTTCCACCTTTATAACCATTATTCTTGTAACCTTTCACTTCCATAACCTCCCCATTATATTCATGTTAATGTCATGTTTATGACTAACCTTTTGTATGCC
>JAJOOF010008006.1:0-33280 GCA_029582545.1 Solanum lignicaule | reverse complement strand
TTTTCTAAATTATTATAATTAGCTTTAATTACCCTTGAACTTTCTTATTTGATATATAGTCTTTACCCCCCCCCCCCCTCCCCCCCCCCTTATGTGGTAAATACTACTCCCTCTGTCCCAATTTATATGACTCACTTTCCTTTTTAGCTAGTCCCAAAAAGAACACATTTCTATATAAAGTAACAATCTAACTATAAAATATCTATTTTACCCTTAATGAAATGATTTATAGCCACACAAATTTCTATCATTTATTTTGGACCACAAGTTTTAAAAGTCTTCCTTTCTTTCTTAAACTCTGTGCCGAGTCAAAGTACCTCATATAAAATGGGACGGAGGGAGTATCAAATAGGTAGATTTTGGGGGTGATTAAAACTATTGATAGTTTAGAAAGAATATAAAAAAAATGCATCAAAAGTCTCTAGATATTCTATCATATTTTATTACATATTCTGTCATATTTAATCATTCTAATAATTAATAGTCATCAAAAATCTAAAAGGAATATATAGTATGATACATGTAATATATGAGTTTAAATAACATATGCATTATTAGTGTAATTTTTGTCACACTATATCAGTTAGGTTATCTAAAATATATCTGCTGAGAAATCTTTAAAAAGTGAGATTTGTAGTTTATTTTTTTAAAAGAAAATATTAATTACCTATTACGACAGATGAATGTTTAAAATATGTAACTTGACCTGATGATGTAAGAATTCATTACACCGACTCTTGAAATATATATGTATGTTGAAAATTTCATATTATTTTTCAAGGAAAATGAAGCATCTTAAGCTCTGAATCATAGTCTATAACTGGAATTTGAGACATTATGGATGATAACATTTTCATGAATATATAATGCAACGGAAAATTTATCGAGATGTCAATTAATTAAGGTATGTAATATATGTTAGAAAAAGAGAAAAATATTAATGAAGAAAACAAAGATTTAAGACACGCCGGATATTATTTCTTTCTCAAAAGAGCGATTGTCTGTTTATAAGATTATGCCGACAACACTCCTTTAAGGATACAACAAGCAAGTTATCAAGTTGAACTAGAAGTGATCGATTTGGACTAAAATGAAGTCTCTGTTTATAGAGAACAAATACAGTTGAATAAATTTTAAATTGTACTTATTATAAAAGGTTCCACGGTACAATTTTCTCTGAAAAATGATTTTCTAAACAAACAAGTCTCAGTACACATTCTACCTTTTCACCGTAAACATTATTTGAATAAATTTATTTCCGCTTATCGTACTTTTTTCAGAAAATTCAATTGGTTAGGGATATAAACTATTTTCCGGAAAATTCTATGAAACCTGGATTTTTTTAATTAGGACATAACCAAGTTAGAAATTTATGTTTGAAATGGAAGATTATTAGCGGATTTTATGTGACATAATTTAGGAGGATCTCGTCTTTCTAAAAGTGAATAAAATCAGAACTTACATTAAGATGTGGCACTTTTTGAAATATATATATATATATATATATATATATATATATATATATATATTATGGAGTTGATGTCCACTACACCAAGAATTTACTATCACTAGTTATCTCCATTACTTCCCTCCATTATGTAGATAACCTCCGCCGTTATGATCATCATTCTTGTAACCTTACACCCATAACCTCCTCCATTATCTTCATGATTAATGTCATGTATAAGACTAACCTTTAGTATGCCTCTATGTAACCTTATAAATAGAGGCATAAGAGTTCATATTGTAAACACTTGAATACTTGGAAGAATAAGAAAAGATCTGATCTCTTTTCTCTCTATATCTATTGCTTTCATCTTCTATATTTCTTGTCTTATGTTGTTTTAATTTTACAACATGTTATCAACACGATTCTCCAATTTTTCAAATTAAGTTTCAACTTGATTTTTCCACCCGTGATAAGAAAAGATAAAGATAAGGTATGAAATTTCTCGATGATAGAAAAAATTAGTTATTAATTTATGTGTCATATACATATTCAATGGATCATCATTATTGGTTACTTTTGTACCTCTTTATTTTTTTTATCTCAATATTTACTTGTTGAGTTATTAATATATTATTTGTACTAATAAAGTTTGTTTTTTTGGTTATTTTAAAATGATTAGTAAATTATGTTAATCTTCGTAACAATATTGAGAAGGACTGTTAAAATGTTTAAATTTATTTTAACTTGAGACTTTTATATGGTTCCAACATATTGTTCTAGTTAATTAATTTTGTTCATTTTTTTTTCTATTTTAAGTCAAGTTAAGATTATATTTATGGTTCAATATTTCTTTTTTGGTAATTCATTTGGTTTATGAAGACATTGATTGAGGGTAAGAAGGTGAATTCAAGTCTCACCGCACCAAGTAGGTAAGACATCGAGTTAAAGTTTCGGTGCACCATGATAATAAGAAGTTAGGTTCAAGTCCCATTGATTTATGATCAAAGACGTTGTTATATGAGTAAGACATTGGGTTTAAGTCCTAATGCACTATGGTGATGATATAATGATGACTAACATAAAGTTGTATACTTTTTACTGAATGTCATGAAGTCCGCCCAATTAATTTGTTCCATTCTCTTATGTGAATGTGGTAGCAATGGTTGAATGTATGAATATTAATGTGGTGAAATGTTAATGGCCATCATTGTGGTAATTAAAAGGAAGAACATTATGAGTTCTTAAGATGGTCCTTCAAATGTGAAGGTAATTTTTGATCATCAAAGTTGTAACACCTCAGAATTCTTTTGAACTAAGACTCTAACCATCCTTCGTTGTAAGTAGGATTTTACCAAGGAATTTAAAATTTCTTAAGCATTAAGATCACAAGATGTAGCACCTTGAGTTTCAAAAAAGATGTAGCACCTTGAGTTTAAAAAAAGAACTAAATTGGAAATAGCAAAATCTGAAATTTTGCAAGTTATGCTTAAGTTATGAGTTTTGGGTCAACTTCAAACGACCATAACTTTCAGCACATGATGAGTTAGGTGGCCCACAAGATATCAAATGAAAGATCTCTGAGTCCTCTTTCCAACTCCACTGAGTTTGCTAGCTTTCGAGCTTGTATGAGGGATATATGCCCATTTAAAGTCAGGCTGTCTATTTAAGGAAAGTTACCTGAATTTAAGAGGGGTATTTTGGTCTTTTCCTTACCCTATCAGATTTAATTTGAAAATTGATAATATTTAGGGGTCTAAACTGATTTGGTTCAGTTTTACAAATCCTAAAACATGCTAGGGTTTTAGAAAAGAGTTGAAAAACAGAAAAAAGGAGAAAAGTTGAGAAAGGTCAAGATTTCGTTAAGTTCTTGAGGTTTCGTTGCGGATTTCACCAAGAGTTTGATCCCTAAGAGACATGTAAGCTTCCATAGTGTTGGGTTTGTTCACTCACGCGCCAATCATGTTTCTTTTAGCTTTATTTAGTTCTAGAAAGTGGAAGGTTTGATGTTCTTGATTAGTGTTCTTGAATTTGCTTTCGTTCTTGAAACTAGGATGGGATTGATGAGTTCTTGAGATACTTGTGTCATGTTGAGAGTTTTTTTGAGTAGATTCTCGTGTACATGTATTGGGTAATTGAATCTAAGGAGAAATTGAGAAAAAGAATCAATTCTAATCTAATTAAGGTAAAATAGCGAGAAGAAATATTCGTCAAAAAGTTCTGGGGAGGGGCTGGGGTGACAAGCCCCGATGCGCAAGAAGGTCTACGGTAACACACCCTCGATGTGACAGAAGGCCTGGGGCGATGCTCTCTTGATGTGCCAGAGGATATAGGGCAGCGTGCCAGCAGTGCGCCAGAACCCAGTCTCTAAAATTCAGGAGCAGGCGCCCCGCGCCAGCAGTACGCCTAGGTCGCATACCCCCACCCATTTTCCGTCGTTTAGCCTGTCTAAGTCCTTCTAAAGTGTACTAACACTTCCTTTTGATTCTAACTAATCTAAACGACTTCTAAACATCTAGAAATCATCCATAAACATGAATCATAACTTTGAATCCATAAATTCAAATTCAAGGTAGAGCTAAGAGTTAAGTCTTGAGAGTTTTTTTAAACATTTTGAGAAAGTGTAACACCTCGCAAATTGAAAGAATTAGAAAGAACTAGAATTAGAAAGAAACCATTTTTGGAAATAATCAAATCTAGAAAATTTGACAAAGTTAAGCTAAGTATGAGTTTTGGGTCAACTTCAAACAACCATAACTTCTAGCTCATGAAAGGTCTTTGAATTATCTTTCCAACGCCATCAAGTTTGCTCAATTTCGAGTTTGTATGAGAGAGGTATACCCTTTTGAAGTTGGGCTGTCTAGATAAGGAAATTCAAAATCGGATTTAAAAGGGTATTTTACTCTTTTCCATACCCAATTGATTTAATTCGTTTTTAGTGAATTAATTAGAGTCTAAACTGAATGGGTTCAGTTTACACAATTGCAATATCACGCTAGGGTTTTATAGAAAAGAACTCAAGAGGAGAAAGAAGAAGAAAAGGTCTAGATTCGTCGATTTCTTGAAGAATTGATTTCGAATTTCGCCAAGGATTCGATCCTACGAGGTATGTGTGTTCACATAGCATTGGGTTCGTTAACCCACATGCCAAACATGTTTATTTCAGTTTGATTTTCATCCTAAAAGATTGAGAATTTGATGTTCTTGAGTTGTGTTCTTGAGTTGCTTTCTTTCTTGAAAATTGAGAAAAAGAATCGAATTTAGGTGAATTGGGGTTGGAAAATGAAGAAGGAAAAAGTCAAGCAGGTTTTGGCACGCAAGTCCGCGTTGATCCAGTCGAGCAGTCAGAGTAAGTTGGTGAGCCTCCTTGCTTTCCGGAGGATCCGTTTGGTTATGTTTTGTTTTATTAAGTTGTTAGGATGATCGGAGGATCCCTTTGAGTCTTTTGACGAGTCTTCTACAATTTATAATAACTTTTTTAAAGACTCAAGTATGTGAGCATGAGAGTGAGTAGAATGTATTCATGAGTCTACACTATCATTGAGATCCTTCATATCATGAACATAACTCTTGAATTCATAATTCATAATTCAAAATTCATAATTCAAATTCAAGAAAGAGTTAATAGTAAAATTCAAGAAAGTCTTTGAGTTCAATTGTGAATCCTTTGAGATTAACTACCGATTTGAGCTAAGTTTTGAGGAAGTAAGTATAAGAATGAGAAGAGTCGTATACATGAAAATGAAGAAGGAAAAAGTCGAGCAGGTTTTGGCACACAAGTCCGCGTCGCGAACTTGCTCCCCCAGTGCACAAAAATCACCTCCGCGTCGCGGAAAGGATGCGAACTCCTCTATTTTAAAATTAATTTTGTGATCAAATATTTAAATGCATCTCTGCATCGTGGACTTGCTTCAAGACAATGATTTCTTGATCGTTTCTCACGTTTAACAATCTAACAGCACTCCTAAACATCATGAGATCTTTCCTATCACAAATCATAACCTTGAATTCATAATTCAAATTCAAGGTAGAGTTAAGAGTCGAGTCTTAAGAGTTCTTCGAGTCATTTTAAGAAGTCTTTTACAAACATTTTAAACTTGTTTTAAGACTTAAGCACTGAGTTGAGTAACAGTAAGAGTAAAGTTCATTTCTTCAAAAGATTATACGGGAACTAAGTATTCCCAAGAGTTAAAATATTTTCACATTTAAATAAGAAAGGAAACACCGATTTCCAAGAGAGCTTTTAAGCTAGTTTTTGAGTAATAATCTCAAACCACAGAAGGAGTTATGTTTTTAAACATATGAGCTGGGCATATTTTGGGAGCAGTATTGAGCACCGTTATGGGGACGAGTTCATAAAAGCTTAAGTCTACATAAACCATGTAGCTATCGTGGGTAGAAAGGATCATACTTTTTAGATGATTGGTTAATGCTTTTTAGAATAGACTAGTGGATCCACTTAGTTGAGGCGTTCTATATCCTGGCAAGTTATAAGACAGTTCTGGCAGTGTGGGCGAGACATTGTACCATCACATAGCTCATAGTGATGGTTGTCGGTTAGAGAAATTCTCACATAAGTTTATTACTTTATTATATAAATATACATTGAATTGTTATTGTATTTCTTAATACATTGAGTTGCTACTGTAACATCTCGCAATTTGAAATAACTAGGAAGAAGCTTATAATTGGAAATAGTCATTTTTGGAAAGAATTAAAAATCTGGAAATTTGTCAAGTAAGGAAAAGTTGAGTTTTGGTCAACTTCAAAAGGCCATAATTCCTAGCTCAGGATGAGTTAGATGTACTTCCAGATATGGCTGCAAAGATCTTCGAAGGATCTTTCCAACGCAGCTGAGTTTGCAGAAATCCGAGTTCGTATGAGTGAGTTATGCCCTTTGGAAGTTGGGCTATTAGAATAAGGAAAGTCCATCCAGATTTTTAAAGGGTAGTTTGGTCTTTTCCTTAGCCTTTTATTTCAATTCATTTTTTTTTGTAATTAATTAGGGGACTAAGCTGAATTAGATCAGTTTACGCTTTTGGAAGAAGGGTTAAGGTTTTGAGAGAAGAGAAAAGAAGAGGAGAAAGAAGAAGAATCGCCAAGATCGTCGAAGTTTAGCTTGTGGAATTCGTCGGGGGTGATCCCTACAAGGTATGTGAGATCTTTTCATGTTGGGTTAGTTCACCCACACACCAACTTGTTTCAATCCAATTGTTTTAAGTTGTTTACATATTGAAGAAGTAAGGTTCTTGAAGAACAAATTGTAGAATTCTTGTTGGTTGAGTTGTTGATGCTTGGGGGTGAGTTAATTTATGTTTCCGAGTTGTTTTTCGAGTTAGATTGGTTGTATATTGAGGATACAATTGATCCTAAGTGTTTGGGGAAGGTACTATGGAAGTTAGGGAGGTATAGAGAGGAAGAACGGAAGAGAAAAGTCGAAACTCGCTGGGCAAAAGGGCTGGGGCGCCGCGCCTGCCAGAGTGCCACAAAAACTTCTTTGAAGTTTGGCCTCTGGTGTGTCGCGCCAGCCAGACTTCTCCGAAATTTAAGGGCTGGCGCCCCGCGCTTCTCAGAGCGCCAGGGACGCCAGTTCTCCCCATTCGTTCCCTACCTTTTCGTACTTGTTCCTAAGCGATGTACCTATGTTTTCTAGTTGATTCCAACACTCTAAAGTACATCTAAACATCATGAAATCATCCATAAACATGATATCATGAACCTTGAATCCATAATCCAATTCAAGTAAAGTTAAGATCAAAGTCAAAGAAGTTAAGATTCAAGTCTAGAAGTTAAGAAGCAAGTCAAAGCAAAGTTTCTTATAGTTTTCAAGAGTTTTTATTAAACGTTTAAACTTCGTTTTAAGGCTCAAGTTTCAAGTAAAGTAAAGAGTAAAGAGCTGAGTTCATTCCTCAAAAGTTATTAGGGAACTAAGTATTCCCAAAGAAGTTGATAAATGTTTTCACATTTGAGCAAGAAAGGAACTATGATTTTTCAAAGAGCCTTCGGCTAGTTTTCAGAAAAGAGAAATAGCTTTCTAAATGAAGCGAGCAGGGAAATTGAGATTTCCAAGATAGCCTTTGAGCTAAGTTTTTGGGCACTAATCTCAAATCATAGAAGAAGTATGTTTTTAAACATAAAGAACTAAGTATATTTTTTGGAGTAGTATTGAGCACCGATATGGGGATGCGAGTTCATATTAACTCAAGTCTCCATAAACCATGTAGCCATCATGGGTAGAAAAGGGTCATACTTTTTAGATGAATGCTTTTCGCATAGACTAGTGGATCAACTTAGTGAGTTAGCTTCCTATATCATGGCAAGGTATAGGATGGGCCTCGACAGCGTGAGGTAAATCGATGTATCATCACTATAGTTCTTAAGTGATGGTTGTCGGTTAGAGAAACTTCCACAGCAGTAGTAGCATGGTTCCTCAAGGGGTTCTGCTTAGTGTGAATGGGGGTATGAGACTTCATTCATGCATTGCACAAGTAGACTTTGAGAGGGAGCATGGTTTGTCTTTTTATGATATTATGATTATGAATTGACAACATGTTTTCAACAGTTTTCTTTATATTGCGCTTGTTTTAAACTGCTTTATAATGAAATAAGTTTGTTTAAGTATTCAGGAGTTGAGAAGAGCCAAGGTAAGTGTTTCTTTCATAATCTCTTTCGAGCCTATGTTGTTTTAGCATTCTAACTCACATACTCGTACATTCAATGTACTGATCATATTATGATGCAGACACAGATAAGTAGGATCGGCATCTGGCGCATTCGTTGATCCAGTGAGCAGTTTAGAGTCTGTTGGTGGGCATCTTTGCATTCTAGAGGACTCCTTTACATTGCTTTCAGTTTTAGTATTAGTTTATTATGATGTCGTGGGCCTTTCCCGACATGCTTCTCAGTTGTTTAGAGGCTTCATAGATAGTCATACAGTCAGTTAGTTAATTCAGTTGTCTTTACTTTTCATTTCATATGTTAAAGACTTGATTTTGCCTTAATGGCCAGTTGAATGTTCCTTTATGACATTCTAGTTACTTCTTAGATGTGTATATGATGAGTTAAGTCTTCCGCTAAGTTAGTAAGCCAGGCCAAGGGTTCGCTTGAGGCCAACAATGGTCTTCGAGTGCCGGCCACATCCAAGGTGTAGGCTCGGGGCGTGACAAACTTGGTATCAGAGCATAGAGTTCAAGAGTTCTAGGGAGTCTATGAAGTCGTGTTTGTAGAGTCATGTTTATCGGTGTGAAGCGCGCCACATCTATAATTTGGAGGCTGCAACAGGTAGGAATTTCTTTACTTCTTTCATACTCGTTTCGTGCGTTAGAGTTTATCTCTAAAAAGTTTCCCTCTAATTCGTGCCTGCGCGTGTTTCAGATAATCATGCCTCCATAAAGAGCAGTCAGAGGTCGTCCAGCTAAGAGGAATGTTGAGGAACAAGAGTTACCCAATGCACCTGAAGTTCAACCGCAAGGAAAAGTTACTAATGCTGAGTTCAGAGAAGCAATTAGAATGTTTAGTCAAGCTGTGACTAACCAGGTTGGTCAGCAAAGAGGAGCTCGACAAAAAGGGGCTGACACTTCGAGGATTTGTGAGTTCTTGAGAATGAATTGCCCAAGTTTTACTGGTTTGAGTACTATTGAGGATCCGGAGAACTTTATTAAAGAACTGAAAAAGTTATTCGATGTGATGCACGTTGCTGATACTGAAAGAGTTGAGCTAGCTGCATATCAGATGAAGGATGTTGCTAGGACCTGGTTTGATCAGTTGAAAGGGGGTAGAGCTGAGGATGCACCACCTGGGAGTTGGGCCTGTTTCAAGGACGCTTTCTTGGGGCGTTTCTTTCCCCGAGAACTGAAAGAGGCTAAGGTGCGAGAGTTTCTCACACTTAAGCAAGATTTTTTGAGTGTTCATGAGTATGGGTTGAAACTCATCCAACTGTCTCACTATGCTCCTGAAATGGTTGCGGACATGAGGAGTAGGATGAGCTTGTTTGTTTCCGGGTTGTCTCGTCTATCGAGTAAGAAAGGCAAGGCTGCAATGTTGATAGGTGACATGGATATCTTGAGGTTGATGGTATATGTGCAGCAGGTTGAAGAAGAGAAGCTAAGAGCTAGAGAACAATTTAAGAGCAAGAGAGCCAAGACAAGGAGTGAGTCCGGGCAGCAGAGGAGTAATGACAACCGGTCTTCTTTCCAACATGAACAGAAGGGACCTGCTCCATCATCTGCTAGTGTGACTGCATCTAGGAACAAATGTTAGTACAATGGTCAGAATTCCAGAGCTAAACCAGCACAACCTCAGGATAGGGTGGCACAAGGAAGTAACTGGGCTCCTGCATGTGCTAGGTGTGGTAGAACCCACCCAGTAAAGTGTCGTCAGGGCCATACAAGTTGTTTCAACTGTGGACAAGAGGGTCACTTCATCTGAGAGTGTCCAAAGAACATGCAAGGAAATGGTACTGGCAGAGGAACAAACCGCTTATATGCTATCAACAGTCGCCAAGAGCAAGATGATTCACCAGATGTTGTCACTTGTATGATTCAAGTTTTTGACTTTACTGTTTATGCTTTACTAGACCCAAGAGCGAGTTTATCTTTTGTAACTCCTTATGTTGCTATGAATCTCGATGTTATTCCTGAGCAACTTAGTGAACCATTCAGTGTTTCTACACCTGTTGGTGAGTCTATTCTAGCAGAGAGAGAGTCTATCGTGATTATCCCATTTTCGTCAATCACAAGAGTACCATGGCTGATTTAATTGAGTTAGACATGGTAGATTTTGATGTCATTCTTGGTATGGACTGACTTCATGCCGGTTATGCCTCAGTTGATTGTAGAACTCGAGTTGTCAAGTTTCAGTTTCCAAATGAGCCAGTTTTAGAGTGGAAAAAAAAGTTCAACAGTGCTTAAGGGTCATTTCATTTAATACCTTAAGGCAAGGAAGTTAGTTTCTAAGGGGTGTGTCTATCACTTAGTCCGAGTTAATGACTCAAGTGTTGAGGTACCTCCTTTTCAGTCAGTTCCAGTAGTAAAAGAGTTTCCAGAAGTCTTTCTTGATGACTTACCCGAAGACCCTCCTGAGAGAGAAATAGACTTCGACATAGACATCATTCCAAGATACTCGTCCTATATCTTTTTCGCTATACAGAATGGCACCAGCTGAGTTGAAAGAGCTTAAGGAGTAGTTGAAAGTTCATGAAAAGAATTACCCAACCCATGACTTAGAGTTGGTTGCTGTAATTTTTGCTTTGAAATATGACGCCATTATCTTTATGGTGTTCATGTGCCTATTGGGTGTTTGAACAATATGTTTGATGTGACGCCCTTAGCTTAGAAAGAGTAATCTCATTCGAGGATGAATGTTCCCAAGGGGAAGATATTGTAACATCTCGCAATTTGAAATAACTAGGAAGAAGCTTATAATTGGAAATAGTCATTTTTGGAAAGAATTAAAAATCTGGAAATTTGTCAAGTAAGGAAAAGTTGAGTTTTGGTCAACATCAAATGGCCATAATTCCTAGCTCAGGATGAGTTAGGTGTACTTCCAGATATGGTTGCAAATATCTTGGAAGGATCTTTCCAACGCTGCCGAGTTTGCAGAAATCCGAGTTCGTATGAGTGAGTTATGCCCTTTGGAAGTTGGGCTGTTAGAATAAGAAAAGTCCAAACCGGATTTTTAAAGGGTAGTTTGGTCTTTTCCTTATCCTTTTATTTCAATTCATTTTTTTTGTAATTAATTAGGGGCCTAAGCTAAATTAGATCAGTTTACGCTTTTAGAAGAAGGGTTAGGGTTTTGAGAGAAGAGAAAAGAAGAGGAGAAAGAAGAAGAATCGCCAAGATCGTCGAAGTTTAACTTGTGGAATTCGTCAGGGGTGATCCCTACAAGGTATGTGAGATCTTTTCATGTTGGGTTAGTTCACCCACACACCAACTTGTTTCAATCCAATTGTTTTGAGTTTTTTACATGTTGAAGAAGTAAGGTTCTTGAAGAACAAATTGTAGAATTCTTGTTGGTTGAGTTGTTGATGCTTGGGGTTGAGTTGATTCATGTTTCCGAGTTATTTTTCTAGTTAGATTGGTTGTATATTGAGGATACAATTGATCCTAAGTGTTTGGGGAAGGTACTATGGAAGTTAGGAAGGTATAGAGAGGAAGAACGGAAGAGAAAAGTTGGAAGTCATTGGGAAAAAGGGCTGGGGCGCCGCGCCTGCCAGAGCGCCACAAAAACTTCTTTGAAGTTTGGCCTCTGGCGTGTCGCGCCAGCAAGACTTCCCTGAAGTTTGAGGGCTGGCGCCCCGCGCCTCTCAGAGCGTCATGGACACCAGTTCTCCCTATTCGTTCCCCACCTTTTCGTACTTGTTACGAAGCGATGTACCTATGTTTTCTAGTTGATTCCAACACTTTAAAGTACATCTAAACATTATGAAATCATCCATACACATGAGATCATGAACCTTGAATCCATAATCCAATTCAAGGAAAGTTAAGATCAAAGTCAAAGAAGTTAAGAGTCAAGTCTAGAAGTTAAGAAGCAAATCAAAGCAAAGTTTCTTATAGTTTTCAAGAGTTTTTATTAAACGTTTAAACTTCGTTTTAAGGCTCAAGTTTCAAGTAAAGTAAAGAGTAAAGAGTTGAGTTCATTCCTCAAAGGTTATTAGGGAACTAAGTATTCCCAAAGAAGTTTATAAATGTTTTCACATTTGAGCAAGAAAGGAACTATGATTTTTCAAAGAGCCTTCGGGCTAGTTTTCGGAAAAGAGAAATAGCTTTCTAAATGAAGTGAGCAGGGAAACTGAGATTTCCAAGATAGCCTTTGAGCTAAGTTTTTGAGCACTAATCTAAAATCACAGAAGAAGTATATTTTTAAACATAAAGAACTAAGTATATTTTTGGGAGTAGTATTAAGCACCGATATGGGGATGCAAGTTCATATTAACTCAAGTCTCCATAAACCATGTAGCCATCATAGGTAGAAAAGGGTCATATTTTTTAGATGAATCCTTTTTGCATAGACTAGTGGATCCACTTAGTGAATTAGCTTCCTATATCATGGAAAGGTATAGGAATGGCCTCGACAGTGTGAGGTAAAGTGTTGTATCATCACTATAGTTCTTAAGTGATGGTTGTCGGTTTGAGAAACTCCCACAGCAGTAGTAGCATGGTTCCTCAAGGGGTTCTGCTTAGTGTGAATGGGGGTATGGGATTTTATTCATGCATTGCACAAGTAGACTTTAAGAGGGAGCATGGTTTGTCTTTTTGTGATATTATGATTATGAATTGACAACATGTTTTCAACAGTTTTCTTTACATTGCGCTTGTTTTAAACTGCTTTATAATGAAATAAGTTTATTTAAGTATTCAGGAGTTGAGAAGAGCCAAGGTAAGTGTTTCTTTCATAATCTCTTTCGAGCCTATGTTGCTTTAGCATTCCAACTCGCATACTCGTACATTCAATGTATTGATGCCAGTTGGCCAGCATCGTATTATGATGTAGATACAAGTAACTAGGATCGCATCCGGCGCATTTGTTGATCCAACGAGCAGTTCAGAGTCTGTTGGTGAGCCTCTTTGCATTCCAGAGGACTCCTTTACATTGCTCTCAGTTTTAGTATTAGTTCATTAGGATGTCGTGGGCTTGTCCCGACATCCATCTCAGTTGTTTAGAGGCTTAATAGATAGTCAGATAGTCAGTTAGTTAATTCAGTTGTCTTTAGTTTTCATTGCATATGTTAAAGACTTGAGTTTGCCTTAATGGTCAGTTGAATGTTCCTTTATAACATTCTAGTTACTTCTTAAATGTGTATATGATGAGTTAAGTCTTCCGCTGAGTTAGTCAGCCAGGCCAAGGGTTCACTTGAGGCCAACAATGGTCTTCGAGTGCCGGCCACGTCCAGGGTGTAGGCTCGGGGCGTGACAACTACCTACTATTTAAATGCTTTATATAAACTGCATCTTTATTGTTGTTTATTTATGCATTGAGTTAAGTGTCCATGATTTGAGTAAAGCTGAGGTAAGTGTTTCTTTCATAATTTAGTTCAAGCTTATGTTAAGTTTAGTTTTCCTCTCGCATGCTCGTACATTCAATGTACTGATGTCATTTGGCCTGCATCATCTTATGATGCAGATACTGGTAATCAGGATCAGCATCCAGCGCTTCGTTGATCCAGTCGAGCACTCAGAGTCAGTTGGTGAGCCTCCTTGCTTTCTGGAGGATCCCTTTGATTATGTTTTGTTTTATTGATTTGTTTATTTCAGTTGTTAGGATGATTGAGGGTCTTGTCTCGACATCCCTCCTAATATTTAGAGGCTTCATAGATAGTTAGTTATTAGTTCAGTTGTCTTGCTATTTCAGTTGTTTTGAATATAAGACTTGAGTTGCCACTTTGGCTAAGTTGAATGTTATTTCTAAACATTCTCAGTTTATCTATTTAGACAATTTATTTAAGATTGTATTTAAGTACATTTTCTATTGAGTAAGTCATCCGCTGAGAGTCTAACTAGGCCAATGGTTTGCTTGGGGCCAACAATGGTTCTTGAGTGCCCGCCATGCCCAAGGTGTAGGTTCGGGGCATGACAAACTTGGTATCAGAACACAAAGTTCAAGAGTCCTAGGGAGTCTATGAAGCCGTGTCTGTAGAGTCCTAGTTATCGGTGTGATGAATGACATAATCTATAATTAGGAGGCTGTAACATTTAGGAACTATCTCACTTCTTTCATATTCATTTCGGGTGATATAGTTTATCTCTATACAAGTTCCTTTCTAACTTGTGCTTGCACGTATCTTTCAGATCATGCCTCCAGGAAGAGCTGTCAGAGGTCGTCCCATTAGAACGAATGTTGAGGAACAAGGGGTACCTAATGTACTAGAAGTGCAACCCCAAGGAGAGGTCATCGATGCTGAATTTAGGGAAGCTATCTGAATGCTGAGTCAAGCTGTGACCAACCAAGTTGGACAGAGCGGAGTTCGACAGGATGTGGCTGATACATCAAGGATCTGAGAGTTCTTAAGGATGAATCCTCCCGACTTCACTGGTTCAAGCATCACTGAGGATCTGGAAAACTTTGTTGAGGAGGTTCAGAAGGTTTTTGAGATTATGCACGTCACCGATGTTGAGAGAGTGGAATTAGCTACTTACCAACTAAAGGGTGTCACTGGAATCTAGTTCGATCAATGGAAGAAGGGTAGAGCTGAGGGTGCACTGAATATGAGTTGGGCTATGTTTGAGGAGGCCTTCTTGGGAGGTTTCTTTCCTTGGTAACTGAGAGAAGCAAAGGTACGAGAATTCCTTACTCTTAAGCAGGAATCTATGAGTGTTCATGAGTATAACTTTAAGTTCACCCAACTATCCCGTTATACCCCGGAAATGGTTACGGATATAAGGAGTAGGATGCATCTTTTTGTTGCTGGGTTGTCTCGTCTGTTGAGTAAGGAAGGTAAGGCTGCGATACTAATATGTGATATAGACATAGCGAGGCTGATGATTCATGTGCAGTAGGTTGAAGAGGATAAGCTGAGGGATAGGGAAGAGTTCAGAAACAAAAAGGCTAAGACATCTGGGAATGAGTCCGGGCATCAGAAAAGTAATGCCAACCGGGCATCCTTCTAACAAAAGCAAAAGGGACCTGCTCCATCATCTTCTAGTGCACCTGCACCAAGGAACAAAGGTGAGTACAATAGTCAGAATTCACAGCATTTCAGAGCTAGACATGCATAATAACAAGGTAATGTTGAACAAGGAGGTAACTGGGATCCTACATGTGCTAAGTGTGGTAGAAATAACTCCGGAGCATATCGTGATGGCTCCACTGTTTGCTTCAAGTGTGGTCAAGAGGGTCACTTCAATAAATAGTGCCCTAGGAACAGGCAGGGCAGTGGAAATAGGGGCAATAGAGACCAATCTTCTACAGTTGCTCAACCAGACAGAGCTGCACCTAGAGGGGCTACTTCGAGGACTGGCAGAGGAGCAAACTGCCTATATGCTATCACTAGTCGCCAAGAGCAAGAGAATTCGCCAAATGTTGTCACTGGTATGATCAAAGTCTTTACTTATGATGTTTACACTTTGCTAGATCTAGGAACGAGTTTATCTTTTGTAATCCCCTATGTTGCAATGAACTTTGATGTTCTTCCTGAGCAACTTCTTGAGCCCTTCAGTATTTCTACACCTGTTGGTGAGTCTATTCTAGCTGAGAGAGTCTATCTCATTGTACCATTTCCGTCAATCACAAGAGCACCATGGCTGATTTAGTTGAGTTAGACATGGTAGATTTTGATGTCATTCTAGGTATGGACTAGCTTCATGCCTGTTATGCATGAGTCGATTGTAGAACTCGAGTGGTCATGTTCCAGTTTCCTAATGAGCAAGCTATAGAGTTGAAGAGTAGTTCAGTAGTGCCTAAGGGTCGATTCATTTTGTACCTTAAGGCGAGAAAGTTAGTTTCCAAGGGTTGTGTCTATCACTTAGTCCGAGTTAATGACTCTAGTGTTGAGACACCACCTATTCAGTCAGTTTAAGTTGTTAGTAAGTTTCCAAGAGTCTTTCCAGATGATCTACCTAGAGTCCCTCCTAAGAAAGAAATACACTTCGGTATATATATTCTTCCCGATACTCATCCTATCTATTGCGCCATATAAAATAGCTCCAGCAGAGTTGAAAGAGTTAAAAGTGCAACTGGAAGATCTCTCAAAGAAAGGTTTTATTCGACCAAGTGTCTCACCTTGGGGCACTCCGGTCTTATTTGTGAGAAAGAAAGACGGTTCTCTAAATATGTGCATAGATTACCGTCAGTTGAATAAGGTTACTATCAAGAATAAGTATCCTTTTCGAAGAATTGATGATCTTTTTGCAACTTCAGGGCGCCACTTGTTTTTCTAAGATAGACCTCAGATCTGGCTATCATCAGTTGAGAGTAAAAGAAAATGATATCCCTATGAAAGCATTCAGGATCCGCTATGGTCATTATGAGTTCCTAGTTATGTCCTTTCATTTGACCAATGCTCCTGCAGCATTCATGGACCTTATGAACAGAGTATTAAAGCCTTATTTAGATATGTTTGTCATCCTGTTCATTGATGGCATTCTAATCTATTCGAGGAGTGAGGATGATCATGCTAGTCATCTCAAAATAGTTCTCCAAACTCTCAAGGATAAAGAGTTATATAATAAGTTCTCTAATTGTGAATTTTGGCTTGAGTTTGTGGCATTCTTAGGCCACATTGTTTCTGGTGATGGAATTAGAGTTGATACTCAGAAAATAGAGGCAGTGCAGAATTGTCCTAGACCCACATCTCCAACTGATATTAGGAGTTTCTTGGGATTGGCTGGCTATTATAGAAGGTTCGTTGAGGGATTTTCATCTATTTTATCTCCTTTGAATAAGTTAACTCAGAAAACAGTTAAGTTTCAATGGTCCAAAGCTTTTGAGAAAAGCTTTCAGGAATTGAAAAAGAGGTTGACTACTACCCAGTATTGACCTTACCAGAAGGTACACAAGGTTTTGTAGTTTATTGTGATGCGTCCAGAGTTGGATTGGGTTGTGTGTTGATGTAGAATGGCAAAGTTATAGCTTATACCTCCAGACAGCTTAAGGTTCATGAGAGGAACTACCGAACCCATGATTTAGAGTTGGTTTTCGTAGTATTTGCCTTGAAAATATGGAGTCATTATCTTTATGGTATCTATGTAGATGTGTTCACCAATCATAATAGTCCTCAGTATGTGTTTAGTCAGAAAGAGCTTAATCTCAGACAGAGAAGGTGGTTAGAATTACTCAAGGATTATGACATGAGTATTCTCTATCACCCATGTAAGGCTAATGGTGTTGTTGATGCCTTGAATAGATTGTCTATGGGTAGTACCACCCATTTTGAGGAAGATAAGAAGAGTTAGAAAAAGATGTGCATAGACTTGCACAATTAGGGGTTCGTTTAATATATTCGACAGAAGGATGAGTAGTGGTGATGAATGGGGCCGAATCATCATTAGTGTCAGAAGTTAAAGAGAAACAAGACCAAGATCCTATTTTGCTTGAATTGAAGGCAAATGTTCATAAGCAAAAAGTAATGGCTTTTGAACAAGGGGGAGATGGTGTATTGAGGTACCAAGGTAGATTGTGTGTACCAAGGGTGGTTGGACTTCAAGAAAGGATTATGGAGGAAGCTCATAGCTCCAGATATTCTATCCATCCAGGTTGCACAAAGATGTACCGTGACTTGAGAGAAGTCTAATGGTGGAATAGTATGAAGAAGGGCATTGCAAAGTTTGTTGCGAAGTGTCCAAATTGCGAACAAGTTAAAGTAGAACACCAGAGGTCTGGTGGTATGGATTAGAATATAGAGATTCAGGAATGGAAGTGGGAGATGATCAATATGGATTTCATCACAGGTTTACTAAGGTCTCGCAGGCAACATGATTTTATTTGGGTGATTGTAGATTGAATGACTAAATCAACCCACTTTTTGTCAGTAAAGACTACCCATTCAACAAAAGATTATGCTAAGATTTATATCCAAGAGGTAGTTAGACTTCATGGAGTTCCAGTGTCGATTATTTCATATAGAGGTGCACAATTTACTACACAATTTTGGAAGTCATTCCAGAAAGGTTTGGGTTCAAAGGTGAACTTGAGTACTGCTTTTCATCCTCAGACTGATGGTCAAGCAGAGTGCACTATTCATACTTTAGAATACATGTTGAGGGCTTGTATGATTGATTTCAAAGGTAATTGGGATGATCACCTACCTCTCATAGAGTTTGCTTATAACAATAGTTACCACTCTAGCATCCAAATGGTTCCTTATGAGGTTGTTCATGGGAGAAGATGCAGATCTCCTATTGGATGGTTTGAAGTTGGTGAATCTGGGTTGATAGGACCTGACTTAGTGCATCAAGCTATGGAAAAAGTGAAGGTTATTCAAGAGAGATTGAAAATAGCGCAGAGTCGTTAGAAATCCTACACAGATGTTAGGAGAAGAGACTAGAGTTTGAAGTAGATGATTGAGCCTATTTGAAAGTTTCACCCATTAAAGGTGTTATGAGATTTGGTAAGAAAGGGAAGCTTAGTCCCTGATATATTGGTCCTTACAAAATATCCAAGAGGATTGGAAACGTAGCTTATGAGTTAGAGCTACCCCAAGAGTTAGCAGCGATTCATTCGGTATTTCACATCTCTATGTTGAAAAAGTGCATGGGCGATCCTTCACTTATCATACCTACTGAAGACATTGGTAATAAGGATAGCTTATTTTATGAGGAGATTCGTGTTCAAATTCTAGATCACTAGATTCGCAAGTTGAGGACCAAGGAATTAGCATAATTCAAAGTTCTATGGAGAAATCAGTTTGTTGAGGACGCAACTTGGGAAGCTGAGGAGGATATGAAGAAGAGATATCCATATCTCTTTGAGCCAAGAGAAATTCCAGATCAAGGTACTAATTCTCTTCTTAGTACTCTTTAATTGATATACTAAATGTGTTAGATATGTTTGTTGGGTGTTTGAGCTGAATGTTAGATATTACACCCATAGCCTACTAAGAGTAATCTCATTTGAGGACGAACGTTCCCAAGGGGGAGATATTGTAACGCCTCAAAAATTGAAAGAATTAGAAAGAACTAGAATTAGAAAGAAATCGTTTTTGGAAATAATCAAATTTGGAAAGTTTGACAAAGTTAAGCTAAGTATGAGTTTTGGGTCAACTTCAAACGACCATAACTCCTAGCTCAGAATAAGTGCGGTGTGCTACGAGATACCGCATGAACGTTCTTTGAATTATCTTTCCAACACCACCGAGTTTTCTAAATTTCGAGTTCGTATGAGGGAGATATTCCCATTCGAAGTTGGTCTATCTAGATAAGGAAAGTCAAAACCAGATTTTAAAAGGGTATTTTGGTCTTTTCCATACCCAATTGGTTTAATTAGTTTTTAGTGAATTAATTAGTCTAAAATGAATGGGTTCAGTTTACACAATTACAAAATCATACTAGGGTTTTAGAGAAAAGAACTCAAGAGGAGAAAAAAGAAGAAATGGTCTAGATTCGTCGATTTCTTGAAGAATTGATTTCGCATTTAGCCAAGGACTCGATCCTACGAGGTATGTGAGTTCACCTAGCATTGGGTTCGTTCACGCACGTGCGAAACATGTTTATTTCAGTATGAGTTTCATCCTAAAAGATTGAGAATTTGATGTTCATGAGTTGTGTTCTTGAATTTGGGATGAGATTGAAAAATTCTTGAGAGTTTAATGTCGATTGTTAGAGTTTTTTTGAGTTAGAATCTTGAGTACATATACTGGGTATTTCAATCTAAAGACTAATTGAGAAAAAGAATTGAATTTAGGCGAATTGGGGTTGGAAAATGAAGAAGGAAAAAGTCGAGCAGGTTTTGGCACGCAAGTCCGCGTTGATCCAGTCGGACACTCAAAGTCAGTTAGTGATCCTCTTTGCTCTTCGGAGGATCCCTTTGGTTGTGTTTTGTTTTATTGCTTTGTTTATTTTAGTTGTTAGGATGATCGGGGGTCTTGTCCTGACATCCCTCCTAGTATTTAGAGGCTTCATAGACAATTAGTTATTAGTTCAGTCATCTTGCTATTTAAGTTGTTTTGAATATAAGACTTGAGTTGCCACTTTGGCTAAGTTGAATGTTATTTCTAAACATTCTCAGTTTATCTATTCAGATAGTTTATTTAAGATTGTATTTAAGTACATTTTCTGTTGAGTAAGTCTTCCACTGAGAGTCTAGCCAAGCCAAGGGTTCGCTTGGGACAAGCAATGGTTCTCAAGTGCCAGCCATGCCCAGGGTGTAGGCTCGGGGCATGACAGAAATTCCCTTTGAGTCTTTTGAGGAGTTTTCTACAATCTAATAACTTGTTTCAAGACTCAAGTAAGTGAGCATGAGAGTGAGTAGAATGTATTCATGATTCTACACTATCATCGAGATCCTTCATATCATGAACCATAACTCTTGAATTCATAATTCAAATTCAAGAAATAGTTAAGAGTAGAGCTCAAGAAAGTCTTTGAGTCCAACTGTGAATCTTTTGAGATCAACTATCGATTTGAGCTATGTTTTGAGGAAGTAAGTATAAGAATGAGAAGAGTCGTATACATGAGTTCCATATTGTTATGTAGATCCTCGAGTCGAGTCGTTCATGCCCATAAATTCCGCATGAACTTCGTAAACTGAGCATCTTTGAGATTCATAGTATCTTCAAGTTGTAAGTCTTGAGTATCGAGTTCCTAACCCTTTTGAGATTATATTCCTAACCATGGGACTATTACATGTTACCCATGAAGTCCTTGAGTTGAGTAGTTCATGCCCATAATTTCGTATGGACCCTCTGAGTCGAGCATTATTGAAATGTGTATTACCATTGAAGTTCTTGAGTTCTGAGTTGTTGAGTCTCGAGTTCTACGTATGATTATTAAAACCTTGAATTGAGTCGTTCACGTTAATAATTCGGCATGGACTTTATTTTGAGAAGTCTTTTTACAATTTTTTCTAAACTTGTTTTAAGACTTGAGCACTGGAGTTGAGAAAGAGTAGAGTTGAGTCCATTTTCTTTAAAATGTTATATGGGTACTAAGTGTTCCCAAAGAGTAAATTTTTTTCACATTTTAAGAAGAGAGGAAACACCGATTTCCAAATGAGTTTTCGTTAGTAGTTCTGAGTACCATCTCTTTTAAGAGAATTTTTTTGAATAATAATCTCAAAACCACATAAAGATTTATGTTTTTAAACATATGAGCTGAGTATATTTTTTGGAGTAGTATTGAGCATCGATATGGGGACATGTTCAGATAACTCAAGTCTCCATAAACCATGTAGCTAATGTGGGTAGAAAGGGTCATACTTTTTATATGATTTCTTAATACTTTTTAGCATAGACTAGTGGATCCACTTAGTTGAGATATTCTATACCCCGACAAAGTATAGGACAATTATGGCAGCGCGGGCGAGACGTTGTATCATCACATAGATCATAGTGATAGTTGTCGGTTAGAGAATCTCCCACAGAGTTATATTATATTTTTATGTTGTTATTGTATTCTTCAATACATTGAGTTGCTATCTGCTATTTTAATAGCTTTCCATATATCACATCTTTTATTGTTGCTCTATAGTTGAGTACCTTTGAGTTGAGTATCATATCTTTGAGTTGAGTATCTAATCTTTGAGTCGAGTATCTTATTCTTGAATTGAGTTTAGTTGAGTGAGTTCAGAAGAGGTAAGTATTTTTCTTTTTTATCAAAGTTCAAACTTATGTTTATACTTTAGAATTCCCCTTACATGCTCGTACATTCCACGTACTGAGCCATTTGGCCTGCATCGTTTTATGATGCAGATACAGGTATTCAAGATCATCAACAGGAGTTTTGTTGATACCACTTGCAGTTCCAGTTAGCTATCGTGAGCCTCCTTGCTTCCGTAGGATTTCATTTACTTTTCAGTTTCGTCAGGATGTCGTAGGTCATGCCCCGACTTCCATATTTGTCATTTAGAGGCTTCAAAGATAAACAGTAGAGTTTGAGAAGTCTGTTTCATTTATTTTGTTAAATGTTTTAAGGGCTTGAGTTGCATATTTCTTGCGAGTTGAATATATTATTTTATTTAGAGTTAATCTTTGAGTTAAAGATTTTGTAATTGAGTTTAATGAATTTTATTCAGTTTTAAGCGTTGTATGCTTGAGTTAGTCTTTCGTTTGTAGTCAGCCACGATGAGGGTTCACTTGGGGACCTAAAATAGTTCTCGAATGTCGGCCACGCCCAGAATGTAGACTCGGGTCGTGAAAAAAGTGGTATGAAAGGTTATTGGGCACATTATTCTTGGTGCAATCTAATTTGAAAAGTTTTATAATTCCTCCATCAAAATAAATGAATAAAAAGTGATAGTACATTCAGTACATTTGACTTTTTAAAGTAATGTTGAGGTGGGTCACATAAATTTGATCATGTCAAAGCATGACAATGGGTTTCTAATTAAAATTTATGGAGCATGTACAGATGGTTATGGTTCATTTCTTAAAGAAAATGTGACTTATGTTTGTATGGATAAGGACATGCTTATGTATGGTTGGATAAATGTCACATCTCACCTCTACGGGAGGTTTGAGAGATTTAAAAAAAAATAGTTTGACATAAATGGTCATTTGGTCATATACTTTGAGTACTACACAGATATTGTGGTATGTTTATTATGAACTATGGAAGGACAAAAGAAAAAAAATAATTCTTTCCTATAAAGGTTGTGGTCATGACCAAAATAAATATTGTTGTGTGGCAACACAAATTTGTCATTGGTTGTCAAGAAATAAGTATTACATGTGATAATTTTAACCATGACAATAATAATAATTTTCTCCTTGAAGGAGATGGTCACCATAAGAACGGTGTTGTGAAATTTGTGGTCGTACACAAAATTAACTAAGATTTCTGAAAGGGCTAATTTGTTACTATCCGGAGGTTCATAATATTGGGATTGTAGTAAGTCTCAAAGGAAAATTTTTAAGTTTAAGGGGAATTGAAAAGAAAAAAATTATTATATTGAGATTATAAATTATGGGAAGTTTTAATATCTTCAGGTTACTACAGTAGGAGTGGATTATAAATACTTACATATAAGATTACTCTTTTTTTTCTTCTGTTTTTTGTTGTATATAAATATGGGCATGATGATGGAATCACATGTAAAAGTAAACTATAAGTTTACTAGAATAAATATCAGTTGGCATAACCGGTTGGTCATTTTGGTTCAAATGTGATGCAAAAGAAATATAAAATTCACGTGGATATATGTTGAAGAAGTAAAAGATTCTTCACATATTCTCATGTGTTTCTTATTCTCATGATAAAATGGTTATTGTACCAGCTAAATTTGAGACAACATCCCATGAAATTATTTGAAACATATAAAAAGGTAAATATGGGCCCGTTCACCTCTCATGTGATCCCCTTACTATTATAATTTAATATATGCATCTATGGTATGGTTACATGTGTGTTTGTTATCAACTTATAAATTGGGTTTTGTACGTTTGTTTGCTCGAGTTGTTAAATTAAAAGCATAGTTCCAAACTATAAAATTATGTTGATAATGCTGGTTGATTTAACAAAAATTGTATGCCTCCTATTATAGATAGACCATTGATTATGAGAACAAATCTCTCAAATAAAATTTGGTATGAGATGAGTTTATTTAACATGTACACATCAAGCGAACAAGATTATCCCATCACAATTAGTTCAAGGTCAGAAACCAAATAATGTCCATCTAAAAATTTGACGTGTGAACATATGATTTCATTGCTCCACCACACACAAAGATAGATCCCCAAATGCGGTAGGAGAAAATGTTAGATTTCCTAACATTAAGGGGAGATATGATTAGTAGCTAAAAATTATGTATGGAGTGAATTATCTAAATTCTCGTTAAAAAATGTGAACATGAAGTTCAAGATATAATTTATTTGCAAAATATTGTAAATAATTTGTCAGATGTATTTGCTGACCCAATATTTTAATTAAGCTGCAAATGCTCCAATAAATGGTCCTTGAAGAAGTCTATGGTACACCAGCAGCTTGATAGACCAACCGATACCAAACGTAAAATACATTGATGAAAGAGAGGAGCAAATTAATCATGATATTAAGGCAAATTCTTTGAAAGAGAACAATGACATAAACACTTCATAAAACCTTGAAAAAGATTCAGGTACCTGAAAATGATGAAAAATGAAGAGATCTCGATAAGTTATGTCGTATTGAAATCAAGTCAAATGATTGTCGACGGTATCTTTGATATGAAGTAGCACTACATGTTATAAATGGTTATAAGGATCTTGAATTGAGATTTGTCATATGGTGTGGACAGATAAATGATTGGCCAAATAAAATGCATTATTCAAGTATATTTTTTTTCACTTAGAAAAATGATGTTTTTGAACTTATAGTTCATAGACTATGATATAATGCCTATGGGGTACAAATGAATCATTGTGCAATAGTATAATCGTAAGATTTAAAGTGCGGTTTGTGCTGTGGGGCCTAAAGTATTTTCACAAAAGTCCTGACATTATTATCAAATGGAAATATATTCTCCAGTGGTAGATGCAATACGACTTGTTTCAGTTTGGTAATAGATGAAATAATTTAATATGTGTAATGAGTGATTATTATGTTTAACTAGACGATGAAGGTTATATAAAAATTCTTGAAGGATTTAAAAGGTCTTAAAGTAATTTCATTGAGTACACAGTAATTTTCAGATTGCTTAACACAAAGAAAAAAAAAATCCTTTCAATCTCATGAAAATGATTATAAAATATCATGTAGTAGTGCAGTTAGTATACTTACAGATTGCTAGTTATGCTAATGGTAGAAGATTATTTGATCTACATAACAAAAGTTTTGTGAATATATTGTCATATTATCATTCAAGTTATGCCAAGAAACTAACAAAGAAAGTGACTCAACACATACAAGATATGTGATTTTCTTTGAGGAGAAAAGACGAGCTTCAATAATGTAACGACCCGAACCGTCGTTATTTAGGAAAAGCAAAAACTTTGGGAAATTACTGGGCCACTATCCCGCTAGGGAGGGCCAGATTTCGCTAGGGCGGCGACGCCACGATAGGGTAAGTAGTCGCCTGAGCGGGTTGGGTGATGAGTCCAATAATTGGACTCATTTAGGGCTATATTTTAATAGATTTTGTGTCCTCAAATACTCATTTAATCTCAATATCTGATGAAAACCCTTAAGTTTCAGGTATTTGAAAATTGAAGGAGAGCATGGACACTACTTTGCAAAAAGGAACGAAAAGGCTAATAACGAAGAAAATGAAGGCCTGAGGATCACCAAGTCCACTTGGCGAATCACCGAAGGGTCTCACTCAGCTTGTTGTTCCAGTGTGCGCCTGAAGGAAAGGATCAAGTCGGCGAAACAAGGGAGCAGTCGGCGCATCGCCGAGCAGTTTCGCAAAGTAGTACTATATCTCCTAATGACCCAGAGCACGATGATGCCGTAGGATGGTGCAAGACTGTGAAGAACTACACCAAAGGGAGAATCGCCGAGTTGATCGGCGATTCCGACTAATGTCGCCGAATGATCCATCGCAGCACAGATTTTTAAAAACTATAAATACTCGTTGAGAGTTATAGCTTAGTATCAGATTTTAGTATCATAATATTTTTCAGTGTGAAACAATTAATATAATTTTAGTACTTTTTCTCTGAGTTTGAGAGGGTTTTCAAACTTGAAGAAGAAGAGGGTTTCATCTCCAAGAATTTGGACTTGGGTCTCTCAGATTCTTCACTCTTGGCCTGTAACAAGACTTAAATCTTCATACCCATTTGAATGCAAGCTCATTTAGGTATAAATTTCTATCTCTCGAGTGTGGCTAAAAACACTAATTCTTGGGGTGTGATTTAGCAAATATGTGTTGAGATTATTGTTAGGTTTTGCTTGCTGATAGGTTAGATGTATTTTAATGGTGATTTCACCTAGTGGTTGTGGTTTAATTTAATGGGTTTGTAGTTGCAAATACAAAACCACCCATGTGTTTTCGACTTGCACGAGAGTGAGGTCGTGAAATCGAAATTGCTAGACTGATGGCCTAAGAAGTGGGTCGACATGACGTTCAGCCCGAAAGGGTGAGCCCTATTCCCATATCCTGAAACTCAACTCGAGAGAGTGAGTGGGGTAAGGCGTAGGTTAGCGTTCATATGGCAAATGAGTGTTCGAGAGGAACCTATCTGAAACGGGGTAAGTTGCCCGAGAGGGAACTTATTTCCATCTAAAGCTTAGCCTAGTCACTATTATCTTGCAAATTTCCTATCGAAAGCATGTACCCAACGATTTAAATCAATATATATTGCGGTCACACCCCAAGAATCCCCTCTCATTCATAGATTTCTCTGTCATTTTTACTATATTAGTTATACTTGTGACAAAACCCCCATTTGATAGTTGACACTTTTGTGTCACCCCCTTAAATTTAAAATGTTTTTAGTCATTAATGTCTTTAGCTATGACTAGTTAGAACTAATTTTATTTTTCGGTTAATTCTCGAAACCATTCCCTTGGGACTCGACCCCAACCTTTGGTTGGGTTATTATACTATTGCATGATCGTAGACACTTGCACGGAAGTTGTGTCATTGATTATGCAAACATCAAAATGGCGTTGCTGTCAGGGAGTGGTGTTATTTGAGAATTTTTAGTTTAATAGAGTGTTTGTTCTTCTTAGTTGTAGTTTACTCACTTAATCTTTAGTTTTGTTTTGTTGGTTTGTGTGTATCCAAACAGAGGAAGTGAGCATGGCGAGCTATACTCGGGAGTCAATGGAGTTTCCCCCATTAGAGGTAATGATGTTCCGGGATTGTATCCTCACCTTCAAACAATTGGAGGGTGAACGGATCCATAAATCATGGGCAAGGTTTAATGAACTAAACAATCAATGCCCAAATCATGACATTCCCGACATAGATCTCTTTGACTGTTTCTACAGAATCTTGGTCCTGGAAACAAGAGGTTGGTCTACTAACTTATTCCGGGAGGCATTGCGAAACAGCCATATGTGATAGCAGCTCAACTGCTTAACCAAATGGCTGAAACGAATCAGAAGCAAAATAGGACTTCATGTTGGCCGCCCTATTGACTCAAATGGATGAGTTTACAAAATAGATGGTGAAGATTGAAGTCCAGTGTAAGAGGAAGGATAAATACCTCCCTCCTCATGAGTGAAGAAGTCTCAAGGACAATGAGGTTAAAAGTCTTGAGGGAATGCTCTCAATCATTCTACACAAGGTGACTGAGCAAGATAGAGAGCTGAAAGAAATGAAGGAAACATTGAAGGAATGAAGTGGATGATTTGGTCTCATTCCAGAGCTGTCTAGCTGCTAGAGAACCTCATGGGTTATGCATCTCCCGTTCTCCACCTGCAACAACATGGGGGGTTGCCTGGTGATACCAAGGCTAACCCCAAAAATGGAGTTTGAGTACTGATTTACGTCGTGCCACGATGTTAACTAAGGCACTGTTTGGGAGACAACCCAAAATCCTTAAATTCTTGTAGTATCTTATTATTGTAATAAAGGTGTCTTGATTTTGTAGGATTGGGCATGAAAAGCTTGTGAAAAGTACATGATGAATTACACAAGTTCAATTGGCAAATTGCCAACTAGATCGGCGACCACGACAAAGACTGTCGTTTGGATCTTCACCTTGACTAAAGGTCTTGTAAAACTCAGCGAGGTAGATAGACACTCGGAGAATCTCCTAGTAGCAGATTGAAAAAAAAAATGTCGCCGAATGGGTGAGATCTGATTGGTTTTTATAAAGCCACGAGTTTTGACTTTCAACCTTTTTCACATTCTCTCACTCTCAATTTTCGCAAAATCGCACCTACTTAGTATTTTCAAAATTTTTGTATCTCGTGAGTATTTTAGCTGATTTAGTAGTACTCAGATCTGTATTAATCTGCTACCTAGCATCACAGTCTTGACTTTATCTGCCCAATAGGTTAGTCCTCAAAACCCTACAGTTAGTTGTGATAGTCATACTCTCATTACAAGCAATTTTATCTCATGTTGTGTACTATGCCTTAAGGCAACTTGGGACTGTTCAAGTACTTCTTTTGATTTGCTAATCCAACCTATCTTGCTTTAAATGTTAGAATCCCATTCCGATGATTTTTGCTTGAATGAAATTTTATGAGGTGTTCCTGCATACTATTTAAGTTGAGCAAAGAGAAAATATGTAAGCTTGATTGATCTAGTGCATGTTTTAATTTTTGTTTTCGGGGGTTGTGGGTTGAAATCGAGAAGATTGATGGGAAATAAGCACGATGGGCCGATGGGCGAGCTAGGTCTAGCTCGCCAGATCACTCAGCAGTTCGCCTATTGACCCCTTCTCACCTTTAATTTCATGCTACTTGAAATGTGGATGCTGTAGTTTTCGGTGAGAAATCTTAGATTGCCAAAAGTTCTCGGTGAATCGCCGAAAGTATCCTCGATTACCCCTTGTCTACGCCCCATTTCCTTTATTGCACTGTAACTTTCGGCGAACAAAGCACTGCTCGCCAAAGCAAGTAGGCGATACGCCGATCTATTCAGCGAGATAATCTGAAATCATGTCCCTATGAATTTGATTTAGTTGATTTAACTTCTTCCCAAATTCTTTGCAGAAATGGCTAGAACTAAAGTTGCAAGAGAAAGCAGGTCACCCCAAGATAAAACAAAAGGGATTAAAATTCACAAGGATGCAGCTGCATCGAGGAGCAAGGTTGCTAAACTTTCCACAGTTGGTGGGAGAGGCAAAGGCATGGATAAAATCTATGAACTATCAGATGCAAGCACTGACAGTGATAGCTTTTATAGAAATGATCCCAACCAATCTGAAAGTGAGGTTGTGGGGTCTGACGAGGATGATCTGTTAGGGCTGAGCAGCGAACTAAAAAGCTGAATGATCCATCCAGGATCAGGAATACCCAGCCTACCACTCCTACATCTTTAGTTCCAGAGTAGGCAATGGTATTAGCACCTCCAGTATAGGGTCCTCTGGATAAGTCAATGAATCGAGTAAAAGCTGAGGGACCGAAAACAATTCTGGAGGAAAAACGGATGTCCATAGATGGGGTTATAGACAGACACCCAGAGATAATGGAATGCATGAGATACCATAAGTTCCAAATTTTCACCAAGCTCTACGGCCCTTATATTCCAACCTGGGTAAGAGAATTCTATAGTGCATATTGTACACTAATACCCCAGAAAAATCAACTAGCAGCAACCTTCAGAGAAGTAAACTATATGGTTGTTAGAGGCAAGAGGGTGAAGTGTGATAGTGAGGCAATTAACGTGGTCTTGGGCATGTCCACGAATATTGGAGATCACTGTCAGCACTTGATCAGAACAAAGAAACTGGATGAGTTGAAAAAGTGGTTAGCTCCACTAATTTCAGACGAGACTCCGGAATGGTTGGCGGAAGGAGCTCCTATTAAAAAGAAAGAACTAAACATAACAGCAAGGTTCTGGTTTGGTTTTATCAGCAACACAATCATGCCATCCCAGAATAATGAGTTGATGCTTCGCCTTGCCAAGGCAGTTTGCCTGGGTTGCATCATAGAGCAAATGCGGATAAATTTGGGAGAAATCATCACTTCAGAAATACTCATGCGTGCAAGGCAGAGCTAGACCTCACTTCCATTCCCAGTATTGATCATAGCATTGTGCAAACAAGCTCGGGTACCTCGGGTTGCCAAGAAAGATGTGGAAATGATGCCCATAGCCTCTACTAATATCAGAAGGATCGAAGCCGAGTACCTTAAGGATCAAGCAGATAGAAAAAAGGTAGCATTGGTGGAGTCAAGAAACACAAAATCATCACCTGCAGAGGCACCTCCTGATTTTTCCGCTGCTGCAAGGTTTCCTAGACCTAATGTTGTTGCTGCTATTTCCCGACCTCCACTCACCCAGGCTTCTCTACTCCGGATGGGACAACTTGCCCTTTCTACTAATCGTCGGGCTGCCAGTCTAGAGGCCTAGCGGCCAGGATAGCAGTGTGTACCACAACTAAGGGGCCACATATGAGGTGATAACTTTAAAAGTTACCATTGCTGAGTTGTGGAAAGATGTAAACCACCTGAAGTCCATCGATGTATCCATGATCTTTGGAACTGTGGGGATTCCAGACATTCCTGCGATGCCCCAGACCACCTGTGGACATGGGAATAGAGCAAAACATATAGCCAATCTTGACTCAGAGGCAGAGACTGACGAAGAGATGTTTGAGGGAGCTGCATCAGAAGACATAGCCTAGACCGAATAAATTATGATAAACGTTGTTGTGCAAGCTTCCTTCGCAAAGGCTCCTGCTGCTAGATCCAGTGGAGCTAGTCCTTCTAGAAGTCACTCCAGGCACTGATGCCCAGACAGATGGAGAGACTATTTAGACAGGATACCCTCTTTACCTCCCTCTCTATATTTCTTTATTTTACCTTTCAATTCTGTGTTAATTGCATTTGAGGAAAAATTACTTTTATTTGTGGTGGGGTGAGGCTCACCTTTTGTATGCTATTTGTGATTCGTGTTTTTTATATATTTAGGTTGTTTTGCTTTAAAAAATTGTGTTTTATCTGCTTTCTGTGGATGTTTAAGCTTATGGCTCCTTTTATTTTGAATTGTAAAATGATTTTGACCCTTCCAAAATATTTTCATTTTTCAAAAATTTTTGCCACCTCTCGTGTGTTAAAAGTGGCTGTTCTTTTGCAAAATTTAAGTCTCAGTCCCGATCAATACTGATGACTTGAATAGTGCTATCAATCGAATGAACATGAATGCACGGCTACGACGAGACCAAATGAAGTTGCATAGACAATATGTGAACTCTTTGCATCTCGTTGTGATTAGCTATTATCGAATTGATTCTCCTGTAATGACCGTTGCACACTAGCGAAAGTGTGTAGTCTTATTTGACTTAAGTGTCGATGCCTTGTGTGATTAGCTTACTTTGAACGATGTATGAATAAACCCAGAATTTTCCCCGTTAGTCTGATTGATTTAGGAAGGTGTGCTCTTGAAATGATCTTAGGCAACTTTAAAGAGTGTGAGCCAAATTTGACACATACCTCTTTTGTGGCCTATTCGTGAGCGTGTGCAACATTTTTGAACACCCCTTGAGCCTTACCTTTCTTTGGAAGAACCTTGATGAACCCTAGATCTTACTTGACCCACTACCTATAATCCTCTTGATTTGTGGTTTAGTGAATAGCCAACTTAGGCCAAAAGCCTAAGTTGGGGGTGTGGTGAAAAGGAAACAGAGTAGTCAAGAAGTGCAAGAAAAGTATCCCTTAACCCATGGTATTGCAAGAAAAAATGGAAACCCTTCAAAAAAAAAGTTGTGGAATAAAAAGTGCAAAAGGAATTGGGTTTCCAAGCAATACATAGAGAATGACTAAAAGGATGACTTAGAAGCACTAGAAGAAAAAGGGATAAGGGAAAGGAAAAGGACGTTTTGAGAACACCACATTTCACGAGGATGAAGAAGTCACTGAGCCTAAATGACCATACCTTTGCACTCTGCCCCATTTCACACTACCAAAAAAACAGCATTTAGCGACTGACGAAATCCGTCGCTAATCTATGATTTTTCGTCGCTAAGCCGGATTTGCGACGGATTGTTGGCTGTTGCTATTTCGCTTGTTAGTAATCTCTTAGCGATGAAAAATGAGTTCCGTTGCAAGTTTAGCGACGTATTAGAGACGAATGATATTCGTCGCCATTTGTTAGTGACGGACTGATCCATCATTATACTTATATAGTTCGTTGCTAATTTCATAATTAATTTCGTCATTTCAAATTAATTCGCGACAAAATTTCTGTCACTAATCCGTTACAAAATATTCTGTTATTTGAGCCAACATATTTGCCACTAAAATGTTTCGTTGCTAATCTGTCGCCAATATTTTTTATAGCAACGACCAAATTGTTATTAAATTTGTTGCTAATAATTTTCTTGTAAAATAAATTAAATAACAATTACTAAATACCTCTAAAATAACAAACATTCATACAAAATAATATTTAGAGGGTTCAAAATCTATAGATAGCAAAATCTAAATCACATACTTTTGGTGGAAAACATCAAAAGCAATCTGTCAACTATTCTCAAGAGAACCTACATTCATCAACTATTGTTAGCGCACAATTTATACTTTTCAAAAAGACAGACAACATAAAAATAGAAGACTAATCAATGGGAGAAGCGCTTGAGGTACCCGCTCCTTCATAACCGGAAGAAAATGATTAGTAAGGGCAGAAATCATTTGCTTTACAAACACATCCATATTTCTTGTTGATGTTGATTGAGAAACTGAAGGTTCTACAAATGACAAGGCACAAAGATTCTGCCCGTAGTAAGTTCTTGCTTCAGATTCAAGACCGTATATTCTTCGCTCTTTTCTCCCCCGGCAGCTTGATAGTATGCTTAACATTGATCAATATCAGATTGAGAGGTTGTTTTTTCCGTAATATTTCTTCATATTTTTCCTATAATAAATTAAGATAAAGAGAAAACATTAAAGATTAGGAATAAAATTATAATGGAAGGAATTGGCCTAGAAGGACATTTTACAGTACCAAATCCTCCAGAGCAGTGTTCGACAAATTGGCTATACTTAAACTTCCTATATGGCTTATAGAAGTTGATATCAGCAAGAATCTTGATAAAGAAATTCAGATCAGGGTACTTCACCTACAATAACAATCAAATCGGTTCAAAAGTCTTTTTTACTTTCTTAAACTACATGTCAAATCAAAACCAGACAAACACATTGATACAGAGGAAGTATTATTAATGATCTGATGATAATAGTTTTTTGTGAATATGATGACAGGCTAAATATGTAGAGATGGTTTTGAGAGAGGGATTTTCACATCCAGGTGTAAATGGAATCATGCTTTGGATAGGATTACATTCTAATGGATGTTACCAAATATGTTTAACAGATACCAATTTTCATAACCTTCCTGCTGGGGACATAGTTGATAATTTGCTAAAAGAATGGCAAACTGGTGTGGTGCAAGGTGAAACTAATGAACATGGTTCATTTAGCTTTTCTGTTTTTTTAGGTGAGTACAAAATCAATGTCAAATTTGGTAAACATAACAGCTAATTCAACATTCTCACTATGCAGAGGAGATGACACCAAGCACTTAAAGGAAATTACAACAAGAGAAAAAGCGAGATTCATAGATAAAAAGAACATTAATTTATAGAAAGTGATGCCTTACAATCTGGAGGAATTTATCAGCTTTACTAGACAAAAGGCAAAAAAAAAA
>JAJOOF010008005.1:0-33629 GCA_029582545.1 Solanum lignicaule | reverse complement strand
TGAGCTAGGAGTTATGGTCGTTTGAAGTTGACCAAAAACTCACTTTAACTTACTTACAATTTTCCAGATTTCCTTATACTTTCCAAAAATGACTATTTCCACATTTTAAACTTCTTTCTAGTTCTTTCTAGTTGTGAGATGCTACAATTCATCAATCATATATCCTCATTTACAACAAGTGTGATCAATAATGCAACATCCACATACATACATGTATCAAAATGAAGCAAGACAAACATACATCACACAATTATAGAATCACAACCATCACCTACCTCGAAACAAGTTTGATACCTTAAGAAACTTGATCTTTCCCTTTCCGGATTAGTTCCGCTTGTTCTTGGTCTACAAACAATCAATATAACACGGGAATCAATAAACAATCACTAATTACCCAAATTACTAGCAAATCTAACAAACCTAGATCATACCCATGATCCGAAGTATCCAAATAGGGTTGTTTCCACCATAGATTCTAGATCAAAACCCTCCCCCATCGATTATTACCCATTCGATTATGTTTTACGGATTGAAAAATAGATTCGGGGAGTTAAAATCTTACTTTTAGCCTCAAGAATGGAGGAAAACTGTCAAGAATCGCCTGGGGTTCGTTCCTTAGCTCAAAAACCAAAAAGTGTAGAATAAAGTCATTTTGGAGTTTATTTACGACTTTTAGTCGCGTCTGACCCGCCACAACGACCCTCAACCCGCTACAGCGGCACCACCAGAGCGACCAAAACCACCGCCAAAGCGGCTTGCACAAAACAGTGAGCTATTTTAATAATTCCAAGACACCCATTTCACAACACACCTTTAACCAATGACGCTAAAAAAATTCCGTTCACGCTAAGATTTATTCCGGGAGTTCTACTCGCTCGAATTCAATTCTGTAAAGTCGTACGGATTCCTTAACGATTTATCTAACTACTCATGTAATCAAAATAATAAATAAGTGACCTGATTGTTGTCAAATTTCCCTACACCTTAAAGACTCTGATTTCGGCCAAATCTAGACTAGGTTGGAAAATCTCAAGTTACTACGAAAAGGTTTTCCGACCCAAAAATTTTCCCCGTTGGCTTTTCCATAACGACGGAACCCAATCGTTACAATAGATACCAATTTACCCATCACTCGTCCCTGAGTGACAAACTTAGGAAAATAGGCTAAGGAAGGAATGAACATCCGGATGAACACCATCACTCGTCCCGTCACCATGATATCTCTTCAACATGGACACATGAAATACTAGATGAATACCCGATAAATTAGTAGCTAACGCCAACCTATACGCCACCGGTCCTACACATTCAAGAAGCTCAAAGGGACCAATGTATCACGGACTTTGCTTGCTCTTCTTGCCAAGTCTCATCACCCCTTTCATGGGTGATACCTTAAAAAGAACATTCTCACCGGTTTGAAATGCCATGTCTCTTACCTTATGATCCACATACTTCTTTTGTCTACTATGGGCTGCTAGAAGCTTAGCTTGAATACTCCTCACCTTATCTTGAGCATCATTCACTAAATCAACCCTCAATGGTTTTATATTTCCATCCTCAAACCATCCTATGGGTGATCTACATCCCCTTACATAGAGTGCCTCAAATGGTGCCATATCTATGCTGGAGTGATAACTATTATTATAAGAGAACTCACACAAAGGAAAGAACTTATCCCATTGTCTTCCAAAATCAATCACACATGCCCTCAACATGTATTCCAACACTTGAATAGTCCTCTCTGACTGCCCGTCTGTCTAAGATGGAAGGCTGTACTAAAAGAGAGTTGTGTGCCCAATTCATTATGTAATTTCCTCCAAAACTTGGATGTGAATTGGGTACCATGCTCTGAGATGATAGAGAGGGGAACCCCATGCAACCTCACTCTCTCTTTCACATAAACTTTAGCCAATTGTTCAAGATTATAATCTATTCTTACAGGAATAAAGCGGGTTGATTTAGTCAATCTATCAACCACTACCCAAATAGAATCAAACTTCCCCAAGGTCTTGGGAAGACCAACCACAAAATCCATAGCTATCATTTCCCATTTCCATTTCGAAATTGGCATTTTTTTAAGCAAACTTGCGGGCCTTTGGTGTTCATACTTCATTTGTTTGCAATTTTGACACTTAGCCACAAACTCCGTTATATCTTTTTTCATGCACGGCCACCAATAAATTCACTTCAAATCTCGATACATCTTGGTCACACCCGGATGAATCGAATATCGAGAACCATGAAATTCTGTCAACAATTTTTTAATCAAATTATTAACTTGAGGAACACAAATCCTTCATTTAAACCATAGCACATCTTCTGCATCAAGAGTGGTCTCTTGTGCCTTACCACTCGTAGTCTTCTTCTTAAGTTCATTCAAATTCTCATCCTCAAATTGCTTGGCCTTGATCCTTCAATGAATGTGGCCCTCACTTCAATGCTAGCTAACACCCCACCTCTTTTTGAGATACCCAACTACATGAACTTAGACTCTCACGTCTAAATTTCCTTAGCCAAAGGTCGCTTGGTTACACTCAAGAAAGTTAGACTACCCATACTTATCGCTTTTCGACTCAAAGAGTCCGCCACAACATTAGCCTTACCCGGATGGTATTGAATGGTGATATCATAATCCTTAAGTAACTCTATCCACCCTCACTGTCTCAAATTCAGATCCTTTTGAGTGAACACATGCTGCAAACTACAATGATCAGTAAACATTTCACACTTAACCCCATAGAGGTAATGTCGCCAGATCTTAAGAGCAAACACTACCGTTGCCAACTCCAAATTATATGTTGGATAATTCCTCTCACGTACCTTCAATTGATGCAATGCATAAGCTATGACATTCTTATCCTGCATCAACACAACACCCAAACCAGAATGCGAAGCATCACAATAAACAATCAAATCCTTACATTCAACGAGTAATGCTAGAATATGTGCAGTGGTCAAGAGAGTCTTAAACTTTTGAAAGCTCTCCACATATTTTTCAGTCCATTCAAATGGTATCTCCTCTTTGGTCAAATTAGTCAAGTGAGTGGCAACAAAAACAAAGTTTTTCACAAATTGATGATAGTAGCTAACAAGCCCCACAAAACTCCTAACTTCCATCACAGAGCTAGGCCGAACCCAATTCTTAACCACCTCAATCTTTTGAGGATCTACCATTACCCCTTCTTTTAAAACTACATGTCCCAAAAATGCAACAGAAGTCAACCAAAATTCACACTTAGAGAATTTAGCATATAACCTTTGTTTCCCAAGAACACCCAAAACAATACGACGATGGTCGGCATGTTCTTCCTCACTTTTCGCATACAACAAAATATCATCAATAAAAACTATGACGAAAGAATCAAGAAATGGCTTGAACACCCCATTCATTAAACTCATAAAAGCTCCAGGCACATTAGTCAAACCAAAATACATAACCAGAAATTCATAGTGCCCATAGTGGGTTCTAAATGCCGTTTTGGGCACATCCTCAGGCCTAATTTTCAATTGATGGTAGCCAAACCTTAGATCAATCTTGGAGAAAACTGATGCACCTTGGAATTGGTCATAAAGATCATCTACTCGAGGCAAAGGATACTTGTTTCGAATAGTGACCCAATTCAATTGTCGGTAATCTATACACATTCTCATACTACCATTTTTTTCTTAACAAACAAGACTGGAGCACCCCATGGGGAAACACTAGGATGAATAACTCCTTTATCAAGAAGCTCTTGGATTTCAGCCTTAAGCTTTCTTATCTCTGTTGGAGCCATGCGATATGGAAGGATAGAAATGGGACGCGTACTAGGTTCTAAATCAATGCAGAAGTCTATATCTCTATTCGAAGGCATACCAGGCAAGTCATTAGGAAACACTTCTTTAAATACTGACACCACAGGAATACTCAATAGATGGAGTCTCAACCTCAACATCCCTAACATGAGCCAACTACGCCAAACAACCCTACCCTACCAATTTTCTAGCCCGAATGGAGGATATGATCTTAGCTTGCTTAGGTTTGTACACCCCTTCCCACTCTAATTTTTCCCTTCCCGTAATTTCTAGAGTTATAGACTTAGTATTACAATTAAGCACAACATAATAGAGGGACAACCAAGTCATGCCTAAGATTATATCAAAGTCAGTCATATCCAAAATCACCAAATCAACCCAAGTTTGAAAACCCATAAACAAAATAGGACAAGCATGATAGACATGGGTGACTATGACTGACTCTCCAACTGGGGTAGAAACATGGATAGGGGCATGACCTATATCACAAATCATAGCAAATTCTGAGGCAAATTGCACAGATACATATGAATAAGTAGAACTCAGATCAAATAACACATTAGCCATTCTATCACAGACAAGAATAGTACATGTGATCACTGCGTCAGACGCCTCTGCCTCATTCTTGCCCAGAAAGACATAACACTAATCCTTATCATCTTGACGAACCACTTCCCTGTCTGGTTGCACGTTACCCCTGCATGCATTACCATTTCCTCTACCTCCACTGCCACATTGATTACCTCTTCACCCACCTTGTGGACGCCCGCGGGTACCACTGCTTTAGTTTGCTACTGCACAGAATCCAACACACGTGCGTAGGGATAATCTTTCCTCATATGCCCATGTTCTCCACAATTGTAGCAAGTACGATCAAAAGATGGTCTGTCGCTCGTCAAAGGTGTGACTCCCTGGCTATCCTGAATCAAATTATGAGTTGGAGTTCCTGAGTAGTTACCTGTAGAGGCGGGCATAGCGGACTGAATTGTCTTGGCTGCAAAGGTTGGCCTTTCGGACCCCCTGTAGTAAGAGCCTTGAAGGTTACCCGAGTTCTTAGCCCTCTTAGCCAATGCCTTAGCCTGACCGTGTCGCCTCACTCCCTTCACTTTCTTAACAAAGTTAGTTACCTCATTAAAGCTCCTTCCTCTAGAGGTCATATGAACATATAAAACCTGCAACTTAGAATTTAGTCCCCTAATGGATAAACGGATCCTCTCCTCCTCAGTAATCACCAATTGAGTAGCATATCTAGACAAAACATGAAACTTGGCCTCATAAGCAGCTACAAACATACCACCTTGCTCCAAAACCATGAACTCATCCTTTCTGCGATCCCTCAAAGTCCTAGGCACATACTTCTCTAGAAACAGAGCATGAAATTGGGTCCAAGTAAGTGGAGGTAAAGTTGAAGATCTACATTGCATATAGGCTCTCCACCACTGTTTAGCCTCACCTTGAAGTTGAAAGGACACAAACTCAAACCCATGCTGATGGACAATTCCCAACTTATGATGTCTCTCATAGCAATCTAAGATAAACTCATAAGCATCCTTATTCTCAGAACTAAGAAACACAGGAGGCTTTAGCTTTAAAAAATTAGTCAATATTTCATGCTCATTACCAGTCATAATAGAACCCAACCAAGAACGGGAGAAAGCATCATTATCTCCCGTTCCACCTGTCTTGGGTGCAGTGCTAGCAATAGGGAGATTAGCGGGAGCTTGAGTTGTTTGAGGAGAAGGAAGCACTCCAGGACCAACCAACCCTTTCAGGAATGACATGATCTGTTGAGCTAACACTGGGTCTATGGGAGGAACACCGATAGTTTCAGCCTACACATCTTCCTCTTGTCCAACCTCCTCAATATTTTCAACCCCAATATACTGTTGTATCTCTTTATGATGCACATGAGGGGCCTCATTTTGGGGAGCATTTCCGACCGGTACCCCATCTCTAGTAGGCGCCCCTCTTCCTCGGCCTCTACCCTTGCCTCGACCGTGACCTCTCGCTGCAGATTGCTCAGCTGGAGCATTGACGGGAGCTACGAGCCTGACGCCGTTGAATCTAGTATTAACCATCTATGGATAGAAGAGTGAAGGAGGTTAGATACCAATTTGAATCGAAATGTACCAATTGAAATCAAGTTATAGCATGAAAGAAGACAAGAGAAAACAAAGAGATTTCCTAAAGTTCTATTGCCTCTCAAAGAAAAGTAAAGGTGTCCCCGTACCATTCTGTGAGACTCTACTAGACTTATTTTGGTACATCACGATCAACGAACCTAGGCTCTGATACCAACTTTGTCACGACCCAGATCGTCGTGATTGACACCCACACTAACCCTCCGGTGGGAGAACCACTACTACAACCAAAACCAAGCAACTAAACTAAAAACTAAAACATTTAAATTACAGAAGCAAGTTAAATAGCTAAAGACTGAAGTTCCCATAAACTTCCAAAAGATTTAACGACTAAAACCTGAAAGTCAATGTACCAAAACATCTAACAATGAACCAAAGTCTAAACAAGAAGGGTCACAACCACAAACTAACAACTAATAACTAACTAGAAAAGTCTATGTCTGAAATATGGGCATTGAGGTAAGGAGAACTCATTGCAGCCTCGAAGAACTGGCTCACCCTTGAATTTGAACGATGATCACTGATCTTCTAAGCGAGGTCTGTCAATAGCCGCCTAAAGATGCCCTGTACTCAATAAAGAAAGAGCAAGTGCAATATCAATACACAACCACAGTGTACTGGTAGGATCACGTGGCTATCCCACTAAGTGTAACATACATAAATCAAACAACAATATAATTATATACATATATCGAATATATAATATATTATCAACATTTACGAACAACGAACAACTTCGCATTTCTCAAAATACACAATTATGACAACTCATTGGTCCTCTCAAGGAACCCAAACCCAAACAATTAGCATACCGAAACATGGTACTCGATCCAATGTTTATGTCAGAACGTGGCAACCGATCCCATAATTATGTCGGAACGTGGCAACCGATCTCATAATTATGTCAGAACATGGCAATCGATCCCAAAATTTTGTCGGAATGTGGTAACAGATCCCAATTAGTATACTAGAATGCGATATCCGATCCAATCAACACACCACAAGCATATTCACAAGTACATTCTCAATAATCAAACAATCAAGATGTGATTCATGACATTCATCAATCATATATCTTTATTTACAATAAGTGTGATAAAAAATGCAACATCCGCATACATACATGTATCATAATGAAGCAAGAAAAACATACATCACACAATCATAGAATCACAACCATCATCTACCTCGAAACAAGCTTGAAACCCTAAGAAACTTGATCCTCCCCTTTCCTGATTCGTTTCGCTTGTTCTTGGTCTACAAACAATCAATATAACACGGGAATCAATAAACAATCACTAATTACCCCAATTAATAACAATTCTAACAACCCTAGATCATACCCATGATCCCAAGTATCCAAAATAGGGCTGTTTACATCATAGATTCAAGACCAAAACCCTCCCCCATCGATAATAACCCATTAGAATATGTTCTACGGATCAAAAAATGGATTTGGGGAGTTAAAATCTTACTTTTAGCCTCAAGAATGGTGGAAAACTGTCTAGAATCGCCTGGGGTTCATTCCTTAGCTCTAAAAACTGAAAAGTGTAGAATAAAATCATTTTAGGGTTTATTTACGACTTTAAGTCACGTCTGGTTGATTTTAAGTGGTTTTAAGGGCAGTTTGGTCTTTTTGAGTGTTAAGTTAGTTTATTGCGGCTTTCACAATTTTTGGGTCAAGGAGACCTCAATTTGTATTTTGATTGTTCTATTTAGTCCGAAACATCTAATTTAGTTGGGTGGCATATTCGATTTGTATACTCGGGGGTTTCAGACAAATCTTGAGAGTTCATTCGGAAACATTGTGCCTTGTGTAAACTATTATTTTGCTATGTTCTGATGCATGATAATTTGGTAATCGTGATCGCGAGACGGTCTCTCGTGATCATGTGGTGTTGCTTTTCTGTACATCACGATCGTGTGAAGTCCCACCATGATCGCGTAGGGTCAGAAGTAAGGTAATGGCGATCGCAATAGTAAATTTAAATGAGTTAACTGACTAACTCATCGTGATCGCGTGGCGTGGGTTCACGATCACGATGAGCATATGAAATCTAGGAAGAATGTTTTCTCAAAATCAAGGTTTCAACTCTATTTCTCCATTTTTAACATTGAGAGCTTGGCTTTGGCGATTTTAAAGAGGGTTTTCAAGTTTTATTGATTTGGTATCGATTTCTAACTCTCTAACACCTTTTTACCATTAATTAGTTTATTATTTTGATGATTAAACTTGAGTTTTGATCCTAACTTAAATGGTTTTTGATAAGGTTTATGATAAACTGATGATTTAAGGCTTGATTGAACTCCATTTTAAGGTTGGTTTCCAAATGTGTAGGGTAACACCATTTAATACAAAATTTTATATTTACTCTTCATTTTTGGAATCAGGTTTTTAGGTCATTGTGACCCCATTTTCTAAAAGTCTTGATATGGGTGTTGTTAGTTTCAAATGCTTATTGTGATTATTTATTTGAATAGCTTGTCTTGATTTGGAGACCCAACGACAAGAGAAAGCTCAAGTTCGGGAGTGATTGTTGACTTCTTGAGGCAAGTGTAGTTCTTGACTTTACGTTAAGTTTATTGAATCTTGTATGCCATTGTATGATTGAGAGTAATGGGGTTGGTTAAGGGATTCATAGAAAAATTGTGTGTTGTAAATTAATGATGTGATCTTGCTAAACAACTTGAGTTAAAAAAAAAATCTTTGTTGATATGTGTGGCTATGTTGTATTGTTGGCCATTGGACGTCACTCGATGATAGACTTTGATTGCGTGTTGTTGGATATTGATGTTCAATTATCATCCTTATATTTGATCATTGCACTATTATATTTGCATTGACGTGGAACCATTGTTGTGATGATTATGGTGAGGATGAGAGGAAATAGAAAATGGGATACACGTCCATGGCAGATTTATTGAAATAAAATTGAGATCGAGCCACATGCCCATGGCACATGTATGTAATAAAGAGTCCTCCATGAGCTTCGGACTGAGATATAACATGTGTGTATCGTTAGGACAAACATGCATCACTCTACATGCCATTGCACATCATTGCATTGCACTTCATTTGATTATGATCATTGATACATTATTGAGTATCTCGATTGTGGAATACCTTGATGATTAACTATTCGTGTTGAGGTGCAATTTGAACTGTTATCCTTGTGCTTTGTTATGTGGAGTGAGAACTGTTAGGTTAGACTGATTGATTATTTCAGGTTTTATTTGTTGAGGTTCAGATGGAGTGGTTGGAGTACTTGTGTTCAAAAATGCTTTACTTAGAGTTAGTTGTGTGCTTGATGAGTACCGTGTTGTTGGTACTCACCCTTTGCTTCTACACTTGTGTAGGTTACAAGCCCGAATCATCGTGATTCTCTTTCTTCCCCTATATTTTCATCTAAGGCTTTACCGTGGAGACTTGCGAGGTAGATGCTTGGCATCTCAGCGGGCCCTGTGCTCCTTTATTATGACACTATTCTATTATTGAAACAATGACATTGAGACATGTATTTCATTTCAAATAAGTTGTAATACATTATAGACTTGTACACGTGACAATCAGATTTTTAGGCTTTATTTGAGTTTGTTAAGTTATCTACATTATTGATATTTTGTGATTTCTCTATGTTTTACTTCCGCATTTATCGTATTACTTAGGTTTAGGCTGACTTATTTTGGGGGATAAGATGATTGTCAACACATCCAGTTTTGGATCGTGTCGATATGAATATAAAAGTTATGATTATAATTATAATCGACGACTTGTCATACATTAAAAATTAGTCTTAGTGTATTCGCTTTGTGCATGCCTCTCATATTAATAAAACAAGAATTTTAGAAAAATAGAATAAATAATATTAAGAAAATGTGTTTGTGTAATAATATAAGAATTTAATTAGAAAAAAAATTATAAATTTCAAACTGAAAAGTGATTATTTTTAAGAGTTTGATCTAATCCACTAGTTCTTCCTTCTCCGTTTGTTCTAACACTTGCTTAATTGAATAAAAGCGTTGTAAAAATAGTGTTTGATTGTTTGCATGATCATTTAAAATACATGGATTATATGTATATTTCGTGTGGAATTTGTTCTGCCTATTTCCAATAAGAAAAATATTTTCCTTATTTTTAAGAAATATGTTTTTCTTACTACAAAAAAATCACAATTTTTCACAGAAAAATGTTTAGTGGTTATTTCTATAAATATTTTGATTGAATCGCTGGAAAAAATTAGGAAGTTTCTTACTATTCGGTGAGAATTTGTGTTCTGCTATGTATTTTTCAGTGAAAATTTGGATCCCAACAAATACTTTTTCAGTGAGCTGATTCGGTGGAAAATGAGTGAGAAAATTATGTTATATAACCCAAATTACCCACTGTCGCGATGAAAATAACTTATATTTCTAGTAGAACCTAAAAAAACTTTATCTTAAATTCTTGACCAACCGAACGCTAAAAACTTTGTCTACACTGATCACATCCGTAGTGAGTCGTTCTAAATGAAGTAGAACCATGAAAGAAGAAGAAAATTAAAAGACATAGCATGTGATGAACTGAATTATGATCATATGGGTAGCGTGATCATCTTTGTATTGTGCTTGTGAAGTGACATGAATATTTCTAAAGAAAAACTATTTTTAATTTTGCAACCAATAATTTTGATCACTTTCAATTAAAGAAGAAAGGTGAAATAGGTTAGCAGGATTGTGTGGATTGAGTTTGATGGGTCTTTTAACAAGTTCAGTTAGTTTTAGGGAATTCAATTAGGTGTAAGCTGGTTAGAGTTATGCAAATATCAGTAATATAGAGATTAGTTATGAGTAAATTTATGTATTATTTTATGTAGGTATTAGTTATGTAGGGAATGATTTTCGAGGGATTAGCTATACATGTATTAATTAATCCACCTTCTATCCTGTAATACCCCATTTTTTTAGCCAAGACTCGAACCATTCTTCGTTGTGAGTAAGATTTTACCGAGGAAATTTAAATTTTTTAAGTGTTAAGGTGACTAGATAGAGCACCTTCTAAAGAAAATTCATCCAAGTCATCCGTAAGTTCTTTTAACTTTTAGATCAACTTCAAATGACCATAAATTTTAGCACATAATGAGTTAGATGTCCCGTGAGGTATTAAATAGAAGATCTTTGAGTCCTCTTTCCAATGCTTCCGAGTTTGCTAAAATCCGAGATTGGATGAGGGAGATATGACTGTTTGAGTACAACCTCTCTAGATAGGGCCTTTACACCTGAACTAAAGAGGGGTATTTTTTTGTCTTTTCCTTACCCCCACTTAAAATAACTATGAATTACACCCAATATAGGGTCTAAACTGATTAGAATCAGTTTCATTCACCCCAAAACATTTAGGGTTTTAGAGAGAAGATTCAAGAAAAAGAAAAAGTACATGGTTCAAAGAGTTCATCCAAGATTTCGCCAAGGATCTAGTCCTTTAAGGTATGTAAGCATCCATAGTGATGGGTTCGTTCACCCACATGTAGATCATGATTTATATTATCAAATGCATCCATAAGGATTGAGAAATTTAAGTTCTTGATGGGTGTTCTTGGGGTATTGTTCTCCATTCTTGATTTATGATGTTTGGTTGAGTTCTTGAGGTGAGGATCTTGTTAATGAGCATTGTTCTTGAGTATTTTTCAAGTAGATTTTCATGTAATTTAGTTAGGTAAATGAATCTAAGAGAGTTTGAAAGAAACCGTTCGATTCTAGGTGAATTAGGGCCAAAAATAAAGAAGAGAAGTTCGTCAGGTTTTCTGGGCAGGGGGTGGCGCGCCGCGCCAGTAGTGAGCCTCTGAAGTTTAGGGGTTGGAGGCCCGTGCCACTCAGTGTGGTAGGGTCGCCTGCTCCGTCTTTTTTCCGTCGTTCGTGCCGTCTGAGTTCTTTTAAAGTGTACCTTCACTCCCTTCCTGATTTAACTATTCAAAATCACATATAATCATCAAGATCCTTTATATCATGAATCATAACTCTTGAATCCGTAATTCAAATTCAAGATAGATTTAAGAGTAAAGTTCGAGGGAGTTCTTTGGGTCATATTTGAGAAGTTTTTTTCAAACTTTTAAGACTTGTTTCAAGACTCGAGTAAGTGAGTATAAAAATGAGGAGAGTGTATTCATTAGCGTACATTATTATTGAGATCCTCGAGTCGAGTCGTTCATGCCCATAAATTTCGCATGAACTCCATAATTTGAGTATCCTTAAGAGTAGTAATATATTCCAGTTCTAAGTTATTGAGCATTGATTTCCTAATCCTTTTTGAAACTATATTTTATAATTGTGGGTTACCATATGATGTACATGGAGGCCCTTGAGTAAAGTCGGTCATGCCCATAATTCCGGATGAACCCTATGAATCGAGCATTTTAGAGATGAGTAGTATCATTGAGTCCTTGGGCTCTGGAGTTATTGAGTTTTGAGTTCTATATATGGTTATTGAAACCCATGAATTGAGTCGTTCACGTTCATAATTCAGTATGAACCCTATTTGAGAAGTCTTTTACAATCATTTATAATTTATTTAAAGACTTGAGTAAATAAGAATGAGGATGAGGAGAGTCGGGTTTCATTTTTTTTAAAAATGAATATAAGAAATCTAAGTATTCCCAAGAGTAAATGTTTTTACATTTAAGAAGAGAGGAAACTTCGATTTCCAAATGAGTTCATGAGGAGTTTTGAGCACTATCTCTTTTAAGAGAACCTTTTGAGTAATAATCTCAATGTTTGAGGATGAGGAAATGTTTTTAAACATATGAGCATGCGTTATATTATTCTGAGTAGTATTGAGCACCGATATGGGGAGAGCTCAGATAACTCACAACCCCCATAAATTACGTATGCCAACATAGGTAAATGGTCAAACTTTTTAGATGATTCCTTATTACTTTTTAGCATAGCTTAGTGAATCCGCTTAGTTGAGGATATCTTATACTACAGCAAGGTATAGGAAAATTTTGGTAGCGTGGGCGAGATGTTGTATCATCTCATAGCCTATAGTGATGGTTCTCGGTTAGAGAATCTCCCAAATAAGAGTTGTTATTGTATTTTGTTTACCTACAATTGAGTTATTATTGTATTTTTACATACAATTGAGTTATTATCTACTATTTTAAAAGCTTTCCATATATTGCATCTTTTATTGTTGCTTTATTCTTGAGTATCTTTGAGTTGAGTATCTTAAGTTGAGTATCTTGAGTTGAGTATCTTTGAGTTGAGTATCTTACGTTTGAGTTGAGTATCTTATCCTTTAGTTGATTATCCTATCCTTGAAGGGAGTTTGACTTGAGTTGAGTGAGTTTGAAAAGAGGTAAGTATGTTTCTTTCTTATCAGTTCAAGCTTATATTTATGCTTTAGAATTCCCCTTACATGTTCGTACATTCCATGTACTGATGCCATTTGACCTACATCGTGTATGATACAGACACAGGTAATCAGGGTCATCAACAAGTGCTCCATTGATACCACTTGCAGTTCCAGTTAGCTTTAATGAGTCTCCTTCCTTCCGGAGGGTTCCTTTTTTATTTTCACTTTGTCAGGATATTGAGGGTCTTGTCCCGATAATCCTTCTGTAATAGTAAAGTCTTCATATATAGTTTAAAAGTTGAGGAGTCTATCATTATTCCCTTTGTTTTAGTAATGTTTTGAGTTCATGAGGCATTTAACTAATACTTGTTAAATTATTTTCAGACGATTATTGGAGTTGAGTTTAAGTAATGTTTTTAAAGTTAATTTTTCATCATGAGTTTCCATTTTTCTTGAGTAGTGTCTTCCGCTGAGTGGTGAGCCAGGACAAGGATTCGTTTGGGAACGAACAATTGTTTTCGAGTGCGGGTTACGTTTAGGATGTAAGCTCGGGGCGTGACAAACTTGGTATCAGAGCATACAGTTCAAGTGTCCTAGGGTGTTAGTGAAGCCATGTTAGTAGGGTCTTATTTATGGGTGTGAGGGCCCCACTTCTATAAACAATGCACTACAAGCATTTAAGAAACACTTCTCTTATTTCATACTCTTAATCGTGCAATAAAATTATGTCGTAAGGAGCTTATTCATACTCGTACGTTTCTCAGATTCATTCAACTACCCCTCATACTAGAGGTGGTTGGAAAGCAAAGTCAGTTCTATATCGATGAGTTGCTCTCAACAAAAGTCTTGAGGAAGTCATGAGACTGCAGAGGAGCTTGAGAGAAGCCCATGAATGAGTTAAGTGTTGAGTTTCAAAGAAATGCATTCATATTCATATGAATCGTGCATTCGAGCTAAAATCGAGTTGTACTTTCTTATCTAAACCTTGTTTCAGCTAAGATCCTTATAAGGAAATATATTTAGAGCTTGGGTAGTATTTTCACTTGGAAAGTTAGTATGAGTTATGAGATTAGGAGCAGTAGTAGTGAAAGTGCCCAAAGTTAGAGGAAGGTATGCAGAGGTTAAGTTGTCTAAGAAAGAGAGATAGTGATGAGGCAAGCTATGTGATTATATCATGCACCTAGTAAGTTATTAAATGAGGAGTTTCTTCTTATGGGTAAACTAAGAAGTGATAAGTTGTGAAGATCTCAAGATAGGAGGTAGAGTAAGAGTTGCAAGTTGGGATGAGTTAGAGTATGCTTTTACTAGAAAGGAACTTATGATGAGGTTCCATTGTGTTCGTATCGACCAAGTGTAGGTGTTGAAATAGAAGAGTAGGAGTATTCATGAGGTGTTAGATCTAAGCCAGGCCTATGATATTTAAGGGAGAGCCCATTATATTCAAAGTGTTATAGAGCTAATTAGGCAATGATGTATAATGAAGGAGTAAAATAGTACTTAATTTGTGAAGTGAAATGTGATGGTAATTTATGAGTATGGAGACTGAGAGGTAAGGATTGACTACTTGTCGAGATGTCTTAGTTGACGAGTGTTTCTTAATTTGTATCTAGTAGTTGTAAGTTAATATAGTAAGCGAGCAATCATATTGACATCCAGGATTAGTAATAAACATGAAGCTTGAATTTGAGATGAGTGTTGAGATCAGAAGAATGGCAATATGAGGGTGATGATGTTAGTCTTGAGATTTGATTAGGTAGACTTGACATAGAGGAGGTGAGGAATTGAGATGTTAGCTGCAATAACCTTTTGATAAGGGCAGTGAAGTGTCGCTAAGTCACAAGAGTAACAAGAGCATTAAGAGATGTACCAAGATGGTATGTAATCAGACGAGGTTCCAATTAAGTTATGATAATCCATGTGTGCCTAGATAGCATAATTGAGCTGCCAATAATGGATAGGCTGGTGCAAGTGCAATTTTCTCACGACCGAGACTGTCGTGATTGGCACCCACACTAACCCTCCGATGGGAGAACTATTAATACTAATTAGCTAACCCAAGAACTAAACATTTAAAGATACGGAAGCAAGTTTAAATGCAGAAATAAAGTAAAGTTCCCATAAACTCCAAAAGTCTACCAACGACTATCAAAACATTGCGGAAATATTCCCTAGAAATTGAAAGTCAGTGTACCAAAACTCTAACAAACCATAAGTCTAAAGAAAAAGGGGTACAACCCCGAAAGTTAAACAATTGAACATCTAAAGTACTAATCTAGGTTTGAGAAAGAGGGACTGAACAAAAGGAGAACTCATGGAAGCCTGGAAGAATTAGCTCACCCTTGGATTCGATTTGATCACTTATCTCCTAGATGAGGTTTGTCAATAGCCTCCTGAAGATGCCCTGTATTCAACAAAGAAAGAGCAAGTGCAGTATTAATATACAACCATAGTGTACTGGTAGGATCACGTGGCTATTCCAGTAAGCGAAACATATACAAGCAGTCACAACATAGTAAATACCCATATACCGAACATATACAATATCAATTATCATTTCAGGAGCAATGTGCCATTCCACATTTCTAACATCAAGTACATACACATATATGACAAGTCAATGGTCCTATCATGGAACCCATACCCAAACTGTTAGTGTGTCGGATCGTGACACCCAATCCAAGTTAGTGTGTTGGAACTTGACACCTGTTCCCATATGTATGTTAGTACGTGACATCTGATCCCAATTAGTGTGTTGGAATGTAACACCCGGTCCATTCAACAAGCCACAATCACAATGTACATTTTCATAATCATACAATCAAGTGTTGATTCATGGCATGTAATCATTCGTTCATACTCATTCACATTTGATGGGATCAATAGTGCAACATTCGCATACATACATGCATTACAATGAAGCTACTACTAACATACATCACACAAACATGAAATCAAACCATCACCTACCTAAAAAAAAAAGCTTGAATTCTCCTAAGAAACTTGATTCTTCCCTTTTCGGATTTTTTCTGCTTGTTCTAGGTCTACAAACAATCAATTCAATACGAGGATCAATAATTAAGGTCTAATTTACCCGGATTATGACAAACCCAAAACCCAAGATCCAACTCATGATTCTAAGGTGCATCTAGGGCTTTTCCCACCATCCAATTCAGTTTAAAATCCCTCCCCCAACAATATATAATCAAGATTCTAAGTTTTATGGATCGAAAAATAGATTAGGGGAGTAAAATCCTTAAATTTAGTGCTAGAAGAGGTGGAAAACTGTCAAGAACTTTTCCTGGTTCATCTCTTAGCTATCAAGAACGAAAATTATAGAATAATGACATTTTTGGGGCTTATTTCTGACTTAGATTGTGACTGGACCACTATGGCGGCTCCCATCCCACCACAGCGACCTCGCCCTGGCTGGATTATTCCCGCCCTGACTGTTTGCATGAAAACAGAGAGTCGAAAGTTAAGTTTCAAACCCTCATTTCACAACATACCTTAAACCCATGACACTCAGAAACTACCGTTCACTCTAAGATCAGTTTCGGGAGTTTTACTCGCCAGAATTCAATTCCGTAAGGTCGTACAGGTTCCTTAACGTCTTAGCTATCACTCATGTAACAAATTCATTATTAAATCTCTCATTCATTACCAGATTTCCCTAGACCTTGCATGACTCAGATTTCGTCCAAATCTAGACTAGGCTTGGAATTCTCAAGTTACTACGATTTTTTTTTATCCAAATTATTTCCCCAATGGATTTTCTATAACGAGGTGAACAGGTCATTACCAATTTTCCTAAAGAGTTAGATGAAGCAGCCTTAGGATCCAATGAGAAGAGGTCAAGAGAAACATCTTAGAAAGAGGGGATGTAAACCAGTTTAGAGATGATGGAATATGTCCATAACTTTCAAGTGTCAGCTTTAAACCTAAAGGGGAGATGATAAGATGAGAAATGAAATCTAGTGTTGAGGATAAGATAGTAATGAGTTCAAAAGAGTTTGTGATATATCTTTTCAGAGGTCCTTTTAGTAGTGGAATGATGTTAGAAGGAGAAGTTTAATGTTCTTATCGTGATAATGATGGTTTGATAATTCCATCTAAGGTTATAAATAAGGAGGAAGTGGAGGATGAGGTTGTACTATGAGAAATAGTTAAATGAGAGCCCTTAGTTGGTTCGAGTAGTAATGCGAGAAATCTAGTTGACATGACAAAGATTATGAGAGAATGAGAACTTCTTAAGGACCTGGTTAGTAGGAGTCCATGGAGTTGTTAGAATACTAAGCTTGAATGTAGTGTTGTTAAACATTAGGTGGTTCTTGATATGAGCCCAATGTTGATTAAATGTGGTGGTAAAGAGTAATATTCTTGGGATGAGATTCCTTATAGAGAGGTATAGAACCCGAACCTTAGGATTTGGGTTAGGCTTGAATATAGTAAGAGTGTGCCGTTAGACTCAAACCTTGGTAAGAGAAGTCATGTACCCTTGTGGGAGCTATAAGTTGCAGCCAACGAGGTATGATAATAAGTAAAGAAGAGCATAGTTGAGGAGTGTTGCTACGCTTAACCTAGCAGTCACATTACCCCGGGCAAGGTATTCCTCTTCTTACTTCATGCCTAGACTTCCTTTGTTTCAGATAAGGTAACTCTAGAGAGAGTGTGACTATGTTCACAACAACATCGTTCTTGACTTAGGTGCTATAGGAAGTCCCAACTCTTGGTATGAATCAGTTCAGCCTATGTTAGTAGGCAAGTTAAGGAGTCAGAAGAGATAGTAAGAGTCACCCCATTCCATACCTAGTCCAGCCATCATTCAAGGACGAATAATCCCAAGGGGGAATTAATGTAACACCCCAAATTTTTTTGAGGCCAAGACTCGAACCATTCTTCGTTGTGAGTAGGATTTTACCAAGGAAATTTAAATTCTTTTAAGTGTTACGGTCACTATATGTAGCACCTTCAGTTCCAAAAAGAACTAAAGAGATATTCATCCAAGTCATCCGTAAGTTCTTTTAAGTTTTGGGTCAAATTCAAATGACCATAAATTTTAGCACATAATGAGTTAGGAGGCCCATAGGTATAAAATCGAAGATCTTTGAGTCCTCTTTCCAGACCTACCGAGTTTTTTAAAATCCTAGTTCGGATGAGGGAGATATGACCGTTTGGGTGCAGCCTCTTTAGATAGGGCCTTTTCACCCAAAGGAGGGTTATTTTCATCTTTTCCTTACACCCACTTAGTCTAAGCCTGAATTACACCCAATTTAGGGTCTAAACTGATTAGAATCAGTTTCATTCACCCAAAAATGTTTAGGGCGTTATAGAGAAGATTTAAGTGGAGAAAAGGTTCAAGGTTCCAAGCATTCATCCAAGATTTCGCCAAGAACCTAGTTCTTTAAGGTATGTAAGCTTCCATAGTGATGGGTTCGTTCACCCACACGCCAATCATGATTTATATTATCAAATTTATCCATAAAGATTGAGAAATTTAAGTTCTTGATGAGTGTTTTTGAGGTATTGTTTTCCATTCTTGATTTATGATGTTTGGTTGAGTTCTTGAGGCAAGGATCTTGTTAATGAGAACTGAGTCTTTTTTTTAGTAGATTTTTTATTTAATTTAGTTGGGTAAATGAATCTAAGATAGTTTGGAAGAAACCATTCGATTCTCGATGAATTAGGGCAAAAAATTGAGAAGAGAAATTCGTTGGGTTTTCTGGGTAGGGGACTGGAGCGCCGCGCCAGCAGTGCACCAGGAGTGAGCCTCTGAATTTTAGGTCTGGCACCCCATGGTACTCAGTGCGCCAGGATCACCTGCCTCATTCTTTTTCCGTCATTCATCTCGTCTGAGTTCTTTTAAAGTGTACCTTCACTCCCTTCCCAATTTTACTATTCTAAATCACATTTAATCATCAAGATCATTTATATCATGAATCATAACTTTTAAATTCATAATTCAAATTCAAGATAGAGTTAAGAGTAAATTTCGAGGGAGTTCTTTAAGTCATATTTGAGAAGTTTTTTGCAAACTTTTAAAACTGGTTACAAGACTCAAGTAAGTGAGTATGCGAATGAGGAGAGTGTATTCATGAGCCTACATTATTATTGAAATCCTCAAGTCAAGTCGTTCATGCCCATAAATTTCGCTGGAACTCCATAAATTGAGTAACCTTGAGCGGAGTAGTATCTTCGAGTTCTAAGTTCTTGAGCATTGAGTTCCTAATCCTTTTTGAAACTATATGTCATAATTATGGGTTACCATATGTTGTACATGGAGGTCCTTGAGTTGAGTCGGTCATGCCCATAATTCCGCATGAACCCTATGAGTCGAGCATTCTTGAGATGAGTAGTATCATTGAGTCCTTGAGTTCTAGAGTTATTGAGTTTCGAGCATTAAATTCTTTATATGGTTATTGAAACCCTTGAATTGAGTCGTTCACGTCCATAATTCGACATGAACCCTATTTGAGAAGTCTTTTATAATTATTTATAATATGTTTAAAGAATTGAGTAAATAAGTTTGGGGATGAGGAGAGTCGTGTTTCATTTTTTTTAAATGAATATAAAGTAACTAAGTATTCCCAAGAGTAAATATTTTTACATTTAAAATGAGAGGAAAATTCGATTTCCAAATGAGTTCATGAGGAGACTTGAGCATTATATCTTTTAAGAGAACCTTTTGAGTAATAATCTCAAAGTTTGAGGATGAGGAAATATTTTTAAACATATAAGCATGAGTTATATTATTGGGAGTAGAATTGAGCACCGATATGAGGCAGAGTTCAGAAAACTCACCGCCCCCATAAACCATGTATGATAGCATGGGTAAAGGGTCATACCTTTTAGATGATTCCTTATTACTTTTTAGCATATCTTAGTGGATCCACTTAGTTGAGGATGTCTAATACTCCGGCAAGGTATAGGACAATTTTGGCAGTGTAGGCAAGATGTTGTATCATCACATAGCTCATAGTGATGGTTGTCGGTTAGAGAATCTCCAAAATAAGAGTTATTATTATATTTTTATATAAAATTGAGTTATTATTGTATTTTATATACAATTGAGTTATTATCTATTATTTAAAAAGCTTTCCATACATTGCATCTTTTATTGTTGCTTTATTCTTGAGTATCTTTGAGTTGAGTATCTTGATTTGAGTATCTTTGAGTTGAGTATCTTACCTTTGAGTTGAGTATCTTTTCCTTGAGTTGAGAGTATCCTATCGTTGAGGGGAGTTTGAGTTGAGTTGAGTGAGTTTGAGAAGAGGTAATTATGTTTCTTTTCTATTAGTTCAAGCTTATATTTATGCTTTATAATTCCCCTTACATGCTTGTACATTTCAGGTACTGACTCCATTTGTCCTACATCTTTTATGACGAAGATACAGGTATTTAGGGTCATCGACATGTGCTATGTTTAGACCACTTGCAGTTCCAATTAGCTTTGATGAGCCTCATTGCTTCCGAAGGGTTCCACTTTTATTTTCAATTTGTTAGGATGTCGAGGGTCTTGTCCGATAATCCTACTGTAACAGTAGAGGCTTCATAGATAGTTTAAAAGTCGAGGAGTCTATCATTATTCCCTTTGTTGTTTGTTAAATTATTTTTAGACGATTATTGGAGTTGAGTTTGAGTTAAGTTTATAAAGTTATTTTTGCATCATGAGTTTCCATTTTGTTTGTGTAATGTCTTCTGTTGAGTAGTGAGCCAGGCCAAGGGTTCGCTTGGAAACCAGCAATGGTTTTCGAGTGTTAGTTACGTCCAGGGTGTAGGCTCGGGGTGTGACATATCCTACATAAATTCTCTCATAAATTATACATGTATTAGTATGTTTCTAAATTGTCAATCCAATACCGTATTAATTTTATACATGAATAACTTATTTCCTATCTACCTATCAAACGTCATATTATAAGTTATATGGAAACTAATATATGGATAACTTGTTTCTTATCTAGTAATCAAATGATCCTTTAGGGGTCATTGCTGCCTAGTTAGAGTTATGCAGGTATTATTAATGTAAGGATTAGTTATGAGTGAATCTGTGTGTTATTTAATGTAGGTATTAGTTATGCGAAAATTAGCTATTCATGTATTAATTATTCCACTTTTTATTCTTCGTAAAATAATACTCCCTCCGTCCTATTTAATGTGACGCCCTTTCCTTTTAGCCTATCCCAAAAAGAATGTCACCTTACTATAATTGGAAACAATTTAACTTTAAAATTATTCTTCCCCCTTAATGAAATAATTTACAACCACACAAATATCCTGAGAATGTTTTAGACCACAAGTTTTAAAAGTTTTCTTTTTTTCATAAACAACATGTTAAGTCAAATAGTACCACATAAAATGGGACAAAGGGAGTACATATATTCCTCATAACTTATACATGTATTAATTATGCGTGTGTAATGATCCTCTAGGTTATTTCCTCAATTTTCTAATCTTTTCAATGTTTAGAGCTTTCATGTAGCGACCCCATGTTTTTTATGACCTATTGGGACAACTCGGTCACCTAATCTTTCATGTTGTTTTTACGCAAGTTTCTACATTTTGGAGCTCTTGAAGGTTGAATGGTTGACTCGGATCAAAACTTCAAGTAAATAACCTCGGAATGCAACTTTTATGGTTTCTTTAGCTCTAGAACGTTGAGTTTCTTCTAAAAGCACCTTTGATTTAGGTGTCGAAGTTTTCGGGCTCATTTCAACTTTCTTTGTAGATTTTAGCTAATATGGGACCATGTGGGGTAGGGCCAGTTCTTGCCAATACATACTCAAATGGATGTTTTGATGGTTCCGTTGAGTCCGCAATGTAGAATTTTATGGGGTAGATTAGTTTGATTGCGCCCACTGGGTCCTAGATGAATCCAGAGCACCCAATCAAACATCGAAGCCTTAGCTGATTTTTTTAACTTTGCTGGTACCTAAAACTTTGTTCATCGTGATTCTGACCCTTGGCCTCACAATATAGATGAAAAAATTCTAAGAAAATATTTTTTTTCTTCATCACGTTTGGGAAACATTGGACTCGCCATAGCGATGAGCAATTTTTAGGCCTTTTAAAACCAATCACCTACGATTTTAAGCTTCTTCCCCATTTTTAAAATGTGATTGTGAGAGCTCTAGACCTTCATTTTGGGAGATTCAAGTTATATATTGTTCGAAATTGGCATAGCTATATATTGGAGCAATCGTGGAAGTGCGGGGGATGTGCGATTGAGAAAGTTTCTGCCCAAGCTCTTAATCGGTTAAGTTTGATGATTTTGTTGCATGTGTAGTTTCCTTCCTTTCTAAACATCGAATTATGTCTCGTTTTGGGACACAATCTTGGTAAGTTATTTAGGACCTTTTGAATGCGTCAATTTTGAAATTCACGATACAAGTTCCAGATTCCTTTTTTGGCTTAATTTTTGGTTTATCTCTAATTATTACAATTTTAGTGTCTAAACGTCTGAATTGACGTAGTGACCAATATTTTAATAGTACTATGATGATCAGAGGTCCTTGGGAAGTGGGAAACTACAGTTCAGTGAATTCGGAGCACGCATGGTCAATTTTGAGGTAGGCTACGATTTAATTTTGTTGATTGTGCTCTATTAGATAAGGTTTAGTATAAATTTCCTGTGATCTAGGATTGTATATGTCGAGCTTAGAAATACTTCATTTATTTTCGTTCTTTGGATTCTCGTAGAAGCTTTCGGTCTGTCTTAAGTGGAAAATACGTTGGCTTATGCTAGTAGCCTTCTCATAGTATAGTTGGTGCACTCATCTCTCCTTAGGATTGATACTTTGGGCCTCCATCTAGGTTGCGACTTTGCTTTAGTGTGCTTTAGTGGTCCTTATAGTTATATGTTGTCCATGTAGTACATATTATTGTTCTTGGTACCTTCCGTTATTGCTCAAGCCTTAGTTTTAGTCATAGTCGTAAATTGACTTTAACTATGCTTGGTTGTCATCGAGTAGCATATTCGGGGTAAGGAATCGATCCTTGAATTATTATCTGTTGATTTATTAAACTTCTCCTAATTTCCTTTGTTTCATGAGTACTAGTGAGTCTGTTGGTATTTCTATTGAGGATGTTGGTATATTGTTGGACCCGAGGCCTTGATCGAAGATCAGCTCGAGTTCAAGTTACTTTTCTTTGCTCTACGAGAGTGGTAGTATTTGTAGTGTTTATCTAGTTGTTTGACTAATATTGATTAGATTCTAGTGATGGCATGCATTGCATTCGACACTTGATTTCATCTGTTTTGTGGTACAATCCTGATTCATACATTGGATCATTATTACTATTTTTGAGAAAGTAGTTTTCATATTGTTGCTCTTTTAAAACTAGTTTCAACGGGAGTCGTACCACCTGGATCACTTTGATAAATTGGTTTTTGAGACATTAGAGTCATCGGGAATGTGTTCACTTTTTTAGTTGGTCAGCCGATGTGTCATCATCTTTTTGTATATTGATTTGGCTACTTGTACCTCTGGTACCATGAAGGATAAGATCTGATACGTGTGTGTGTATATATATATATATATATATATGGAAGTCGTGGGTCAGGATCATGCATTGTATACAGATTTCTCGAGTCCCCTATGGGTCCGTCTGATTGTGTGACATATTGAGCCGGATGAGGGTATACACATAGGTCCTAGCTAGCTGTAGAGACATGAGGTAGGTTTATATACTTGGTTGTGTGACACTTGGTGCTGATGGCTCAGTTGTATTCATTTGCAGTACCAACATTCATATGCATTGACTATCACTAGTATAAGTGGTTGTTGTTTGCACCTTCTAGTCTTGGGGGGAGGGGGGTTGGGTTGGGTTGTGTTTGTTGTTTGTACCTTTCGGGCTTATGGGGTCCGATTAGATTATTGTTTGACTATGATTGTGTATATATAGTGCATTGGATTGGCCGTTAGTTGCTTCAGTGGTTGGTCTTACCCCAACTTTGGTAGTCTTGGATTGAGTTGTGGTTATGTTAAGTAACAGTGTTACTGTGGGTCTTTCCTTGGTTAGTTAACTTTCGTAGTCGGAACTTATCGTGATTAGGTTGTTGGGCTTGTGCCCCCAGGTATGTCCCTTTGAGTCACTCTCTTACTTAGTGTATTCTATACCTCATTAGCTATTTGTGTTGTACCTTTCTTATTTACTTGCTGTTTTTACTTTCTTTGTCTTTGAAGCTTAGTCCACCTATGCCTATTGAGTTTCACTTGTTGGTACTTATACTACACTTCTGCACCCTACAGATCATAGTACGAGTCCTCATAGTTAATTTAGATTCCGTGCATAGCAACTTTTGGGATTCAGAGACCCGGGTGAGCTCTTGACGTTTGGAGTCACTGATCTCTCTCTATTGTATTTGTAAAACCTTGTACTCCTATTTTGATTAGAAGATTTACTACCGACTGATGTCAGGTCTTGGGATTGTCTTGTTGTTTATATATATATATATATATCACTTTATTTCTTTCTTCTTGTTGTTATTGTTCTATGCTTCCTTTATATGTTCTTCAGTGTGACAGTCTCTTGCTTCTAGTTTCAGGATATGAGTTAGGCTTAACTACTGGTGGAACATAGTAGGTTCCATCATGATCTGAGAGATAGGTTTGTGATAGCGTGCTTCTAAATTGTCTATCAAACGTCAGATTAATTTTATACATGAATAATTTATTTTCTATCTACCTACCTGCCAAACGTCATATAAATTATATAGAAATTAATACATGGATAGCTTGTTTCTTATCCACCGATCAAATGACCCCTAAGTGAATTATTAAACATGCACTAATTTTGCATTTTTAGAGGACTACTAGTACTCTGAGTTAAAATAATAGGGATGATTTTAATTCAAAGCTCAAACATAAGGGACTTTTTTGAACCTTCCAACTACCAACTTTTGGCATCTTGTGTAGATTGCATAGTATTAACATCCAACAATAAATAAGCTGGAAATTTCTCTAGATTGGAAGTGAGGTGTTTTTCCCGAAATCTTGACTTGCATGATGATACTTTTCACTAAAATGATAAGCAAAATAGTGGCATCTCTTCCAAGTGAGAATATTGTCAATGGAAACATCAAGAAAGTAGTAAATGTGACACCACCAGGGCTGCAAGAAAGAAATTGCAACTAGCCGTGATAGACCCTGAGTTGGGAAGTGGTGTTTCTTCACCTGACTATATATTGGATAATTATTTAAAGACACTTGCACAAAGAGTCAAATACCATCTTGGTAATATTTTACTATTCTCCTTCATTTGATCTTCTGTCTTTTATGCAAATTATTAACTAGAGTTCATAAATTGACACATAAAAACATTGAATGAAAGCAAACGCAGGGATCCCCTGACGAACGAATGCAATACATGGAAGGCTTACGGATGTAGTACTAATTTGTAATGTGAAAATTAAAGATTAATTTATGAATTCTATAATTGATCCTTTTGTCTCTCTAGGTTTTCCAGAGAACATATGTTATGATCACCACATTGCTTTAGATCCACTTTTGCAATTTCACTTAAATAATTGTGGTGATCCTTTCATGAAAAACCTGTGGATTTTCATTCAAAAGATTTTGAAATGGCTGTTTTGGATTGGTTTGCCAAATTATGGGAAATTGAGAAGGATGAATATTGGGGTTATGTTACTCATGGTGGCACAAAAGACAATCTTCATGGTATTTTGATAGGGTAAATATCTACTATTACGGTAATAAAAACGGTTTTTAGCGGCAATAAATATGCACATTAACAAAGAGTATTAAAGTATTGAAAGCAAAGTTGTAAGAAGAAGATACAGAACAAGAGATCTAATGTATGTAGTGAAAGCAAAGAGGAAAACGAGCAACAGGGTTTTTCGAGGAGGAACCACTTGAAACACAACAACAACAACAAGGTATCAATGGTATTTAAGAAATTAACATTTTACAATTGTTTTATATTACTTCTTTCAAATTATTTTTACGTGGAGATGGAGATGAATCCTAAAATTTAAATTAATTTTATTCATGGTATGTAACTAATTATTTATGATACGTAATTAATTTATTTAAACATTTTACAGTTGACTTATATACTATTATTTATTTTATTTTCGTTGGTTTTGCGTGAAGTTCCAGGTGAGTTTTTATCATACCTTAATGGAGGAAAACATTGATAATAGATCAAATCTTTCGATGGAAGAGAATAAAGAAGAAGAAGAAGAAGAGGATCATTTAAATAAGGGAATAGTACTAGAGAGTATAATGTTTAAATCCTTTTTTGATCTATGCGGGATAATTAATTAACCATGACTTATGTCAATTTACATAATATAGGTAATGTTCTAATTTGTTGTCAACTTTGAACTATTAATTTTGAGAGAAAGATTTTACTTTTTGCTGGCGTGAATCTTTTGTTGAGCTTGCTCATTGTATTCGATAATAAATATTTCTTTTTCAACCATTTTTAAAATAACAAAGTGAATCTATAGGTGATAAGACAAAAAGACATATTTGAAGAAAATAATGGAAGTAAAACAACAAAGGACCAAGAAGATTTTATCCAAGAGAAACTACCTGACCAACTTACATCTTACATTTGATACTTATATTGTTTATTTATTTTTGGATGGGAAAGTAGAGGTGAATTCAAAATTTTAATTTAGTGGATACATAGTACTATTATCATTATCCCATCTGATCCATGAAAAAAGAATGATATTTCTTTTAGGATAGAAACTTTGTAACTAAATGACATAGAGAAGAGTTGTAGCCTAATGTCATGACCCGTCACTTTGTCATAACACTTAGGCATAAAAATTAAAGAATAAATAAGTTAGCCTTGATGGAAGAATCTAGAGTCTTGGAGAGGTTTGGAGAAGACTCTAGAATACTCGAGAAGAATTCTTGGAAGTCCTTAGAAATCTCTAGACTTGTAGAGAATTCTAGAAGAGGGGAATACTTGTACAAATGTAGGGACTTGTGTAGAATTTTTATTTGAACTTTAGCCCCAAAGTGTGTAGTATAAATACAGGGGCATTCATTTGTAAATGAACAAAGCAAGAGCAAGCAATCTTCAAGCAATACAAAAGCCTCCTTTAAAAACTCTTTTGTGTATTTCTTCATTCTCTTAATGATCTAAGTTTTTCCCAAAATATTGACTTGCATGATGATGCTTTGCACTAAAATGATGAGCAAAATAATGGCATCTCTTCCAAGTGAGAATATTGTCAATGGCAACATCAAGAAAGTAGTAAAGGTGACACCACCAGGGCCAAGAAAGAAATTGCAACTAGCCGTGATAGAGCCTGGGTTGGGAAGTGGTGTTTCTTCACCTGACTATATATTGGATAATTATTTAAAGACACTTACACAGAGTCAAATATCATCTTGGTAATATTTTACTATTCTCCTTCATTTGATCTTCTGTCTTTCATGTAAATTATTAACTAGTTCATAAATTTGACACATAAAAACATTGAATGAAAGCAAACGTGGGGATTCCCTTACGAACGAATGCAATACGTGGAAGCCTTACAGATGTAATACTAATTTGTAATATGAAAATTAAAGATGAATTTATGAATTCTATAATTGATCCTTTTGTCTCTCTAGGTTTTCCAGAGAACATATGTTATGATCACCACGTTGCTTTAGCTCCACTTTTGCAATTTCACATAAATAATTGTGGTGATCCTTTCACGGAAAACCCTGTGGATTTTCATTCAAAAGATTTTGAAGTGGCTGTTTTGGATTGGTTTGCCAAATTATGGGAAATTGAGAAGGATGAATATTGGGGTTATGTTACTCATGGTGGCACAGAAGGCAATCTTCATGGAATTTGGATAGGGTAAGTATCTACTATCCCGCTGATAAAAATGGTTTTTAACGGCAATAAATATGTTCATTAACAAAGAGTATTAAAGTTTTTGTCTACACTAGTTAATATGTTGTCATTGGATTCAATATTGTTATAGACTTTAGGAACATTTACAAAAAATATTTATTACTTCTAAAAAAACATATTTTACAGCAATTAAGTTATTACAGTATCTACCATTGTTAGCATTTCAAAATTCCTAAATGTACCTACATTAATGTATTCAAAGGAGGTTAATTGATACCTCTTTGCAGAAAAACTACACTATATATGTAACCACATGGATAATATTGTGCCCAAAGTCACATCTAACTATCTACTTGAGTCTTGTGTGCTTTGATTAATTTCCCTACATATTATCAAGATGTGTCAATTACTAAATTAGTGGTCCCAACATGTCTTGTGAGGCATTCATATATAAGTTTGTGCTAACACATTTATAATAAATTGCAAAAAGAAGATCACCAATTTAGTTCAAAATATTCCGTACTTTATAGCTATTTTGGAATATCAAAATTTGTAGTGAATGGTGACAAATTCGTAATATTAAGAGTTGATATGACAAAAACTAAAATATAATAATGTTCTTTTTTAGTTTTTTTTAATTAACTCAATAATATTTTCTTTGTAGGCGAGAGTTACTTCCTAATGGAATCTTATACGCATCAAAAGATTCTCATTATTCAGTCTTCAAAGCTGCAAGATTGTACAGAATAGATTTGGAAATAATCAACACATCAACACATGGAGAGATGGATTATTCTGATTTGAGAGCAAAATTGCTTCATAACAAGGGAAAACCAGCAATTATAAATATTAATATTGGTAAATATTCATATTTATTTCATTCTTTAATTAATTATCTCATTCTCTTAATTAGAGCTCTAGCCTGGCCTTTTTCTTAATGGTAGGAACTACATTCAAAGGGACTGTTGATGACATTGATGTTATTCTTCAAATACTTGAAGATTGTGGTTATTCCCATGATAAGTTTTACATCCATTGTGATGCAGCCCTAAATGGACTTATTGTCCCTTTCATTAAAAATGTGAGTTTTCTAACATATGTCCAACAAAAATTTTAAGGATGTATACTACAATTAAAATAATTTTTTTGAATATTGTTTGTGATTCAATTAATTGAAAACAGGTGATTAGCTTTAAGAAGCCAATTGGGAGTGTCACAATTTCAGGTCACAAGTTCTTAGGATGTCCAATTCCTTGTGGAGTTCAAATAACAAGAAAAAGTCACATCGCTTATCTCTCAAGAAATGTGGAATACATTGCTTCTATGGATGCCACAATTTCTGGAAGTCGAAATGGTTTAACTCCAATTTTGTTGTGGTATAGTTTGAGTTCTAAAGGTCAAATTGGGATACAACAAGATGTTAAGAGATGCCTCAACAATGCTAGATATTTGAAAGACCGTCTTCAACAAGCAAATATCAGTGTCATGCTTAATGAGTTGAGCACTATAGTTGTGCTTGAGAGGCCTCATGATCATGAATTTACTCGTCATTGGCAACTATCTTGCGTGAGGCATATTGCACATGTTATTGTTATGCCAAGTATCACAAGAGAAACATTAGACGATTTCTTCATCGATTTAGTCCAGAAAAGAAAAATGTGGTACCAAGATGGAAGTGTTAAGCCTCCTTGTGTTGCAGATGATATTGGTGCTCAAAATTGTTCATGCGCTCTTCATAATGGTCAGTATATATTCCTTTAAGGAAACGAACACCCTATCATCTAGACGATGAAATCTCAACTTCAATTTGCTTCAATTGGATGGAATTGTAGGTTCTTTTCATGTTCTTGTTGTATCTTTTTTTGTCTATCCTACTGAATTTGTGATTTGAAACTAGTTAAGTTGGTTGTATGACGTCCATATTTAGATTGTCTAATTAATCAATAAATAAATTAAGGACTTCATGTTAAGTTGTGTTGCTTTTTGGTAATACTCCCTCCGTTGGTCTAGTTTAACTTGACATGAAACTTAAGAAAATAAAGAAGACAACAACTATGGAAATGCATCACTGTCTATGGAGGATTTTGAAAGCAAACACAACAACTATGGTGATATTGTTTCCTTCAATCAGAACTTTAATAAAGAGCAATACAATCAATTGATTCACAAGTGGAGGTCATATAATTAATGTAAATGCAATAACTGGTACAATCTTAAAACATATTTGCTCATGTTTTTCTGTTTTAAATCCTACCACTTAAACAATAGATTCAAGTGCATTCTAACATATGTGTCACAATTCAAGCTCTTTCACTTCAAATGGAGGACATATTTGCTTTTTCTGTTTTAAATCCTACTACCTAAATAATAAATTAATATAAAAAGAGTGTTAAATTTAACTGTAGACCTCACATGGCTAACAAAATTCATCATAATTGTCTTGTTTGTAGCTCTAAAGACAAACTCCACGAAATCTAACATCATTCTCTCTACTTTCTCTATCAAAATTTACTATTTGCTTTTGCTTAAACCAGAAATAGGTATTAGGTCAATGGAATAATATTTTAGGAAAGAGATTATAGTAAAATTTGTTAGAGAAAATGGTGTTAGATTTTATGGAGTTCTTTCTTTGGTGCTAACAAAGAAGACAACAATGGTGAATTTTGTTAGTCACGTAAGGTCAATAGTTACATTTAACTTTTCTTTAATAAAAAGAGAAAATACATAAAGTACACCCTGAACTAATACTCTTTTTGTAAAGAGACACTTAAACTTTGCGGGGGTCCTAACACCCCCCTAAACAATTTGAAAGTAATAACATTGCCTTATTTTCGATTAAACCCAATTGTGAGAAAATGTGTGATTTTCACGCCCAATCTCAAATTGCCACGTGTTAAATGTCATAGAATATAAAAATAAATAGGGACAAGGGTCTGAAAAATACCCCAACTTTGGTGGGGTTTGTGTGCGATACTAAACTTTCATGAGGACCTATTACCTCCCTAGACTATTTAATACCATATTTTAAACATATATATTTGCCCACGTGGACATAAAAAATAATGTAAAATTATAAATAGTAATGTGTCCACGTAGGCACATATATACCTTTAAAATACACTATTAAATAGTTCAGGGGGTAAAAAATACGCTATTAAATAGTCTAGGGAGGTAATAGGTCCTTATGAATGTTAAGTATCGCAACAACAAATCCGACCAAAAGTTGGAGTATTTTTCAGACCCTTATCCCAAATAAATATGAAAAAAGAATTTTTTTATTATAAATAAAGGGAAATATACTCCCTCCCAACACCTCTCCATTCCTATCTACTTCTCCCCTTTCCCTAACCTTCTTCATCAAATAAAAAAATGACAATTAACTTCAATTAGAAATGGTAAACAAAAATTAATCTATTATTTTTACGCTATTATCATTGTAATTTTAGGAAAACAATCATCATGTTATTCTATTCCTCTTTTCTTGGAACTGTATAAATACTTCTATTAGCACCAAGAGGCCTTTCGCCTCAGATGGTTGAAGCAACCATGGCTAACCACCATTAATCTGCCATAATCGCTGGAAAATGCTTTTTCGTCAGATAAAATGGTTACTAACAATGACCTTCTTTCTCTTCATTTTTTCTTTTCACTTTTGTTATCTTTTCATCATCTCCGTAAAAAATATCAAATGTCGACGATGATAAATTTTACCATCGCAATGACAAAGAAAATAGGAGAAGCAAATGACGAGTCCAGAATTGAGGATGACTTAACGGAGTACTCGTCTTGTGACAGTTAATCGAACTTCAAGAAATACTACAGTGCTAACTAGGCCATAGACACTCCACCAAGCTTCCATAGTTGTTATTTGTTAATGGTGTTTGAATTGATTTGGGGAAGATGAATCTTTATTTTTTTTAAATAATTCAATTTGAAATGCCACATGGCTTCTTTATATTGGTTAGAGACTGTTTTTTAAACTACTCACGCGCTCTTGCAATGTGAGAACACAACAGGTGCAAAAATAAGTGAAAATGACGTATTAAGTTTGGTTGAAGGTAGTCTAGTGGGGTAACATGATTTTCACAAAGTTCAAGTGTCTTTTTACAAAACATGTCTTACTTTAATGGGGTAATTATGTATTTTTCTCTCATAAAATTTTTAGGTTTAGTGTAAAAGACCAAACTGAACACCAAAACCTTTTGATATACATTGAGGAACATTTCAAACAAGTGAAATATATAAAGGATCATAATAAACACCTTTTTTTATAAAATAAGGACCATCTCAATCAACTAAAATATATTAAGGACCAAAATAGAGCATTACCCATACATTAAGGACCATTTTGGTCATTTCCTTTTCTCTTAAATATCACTATTATAATAACAAAATGTAAACTTGGATTGTTCAAACTGAACACATGTAGTTTTCAAGGGCAGTAGCGGGGATACCTATATATATTAGGACGTGGTTCAATCGATTTCCTAATTTGTTGAAGTGTGATAATATTGTGACGCCCAAGCTTAAGATAAAAAGTCACATATCAACAAAACATAGGAGAGATATTGGATATATATATATATATAAGCAGGTCTTACCAACTAGACATGTTTCAAAGTTGTGCATGCCTAGGCCTAGAGCGCACAATATCAATAGTGGACTGGTCAATTACAAATGGTATTAGAGCCACTCTTGTGTCATCCTTATCAATGTGGACCAAATTTCAACTTAGGTTTGGTAAATCTTGATAAGGCAGGGCAAACCTCAGTACTGAGTCTAGGCAAATGCCATGAGGTAGGAAAAATCTTAGCGAGGACGTTGAGTCCATAGAAGGGGTCTATGTGATACTCCATCTTTAGATTAGAATGTTGGGTATAGCAAGAGTTAATGGGAAATGGAGGGAAGATGAAAACATGAATTGAAAAAGATTCTCTTATGCTTTAAGAAAAGGCATTTCTCCCTCATTGGTGGTGGAAAGAAAAATTGAAGTGTTTAAATAGAAAAACACTTCTACTTGTTGTTGAAAGGGTTGGAAAGAGGGAACCCCCTTGCGCCGTCGTCGCTCGCTCGACTTCGGCTTTGGAAAATAATCGAGAGATTAATTTTTGGATAAGGTTTGTTTTAATCTGACCTGACTTGGATCTGCATGACCGGTTTTTATTTAAAACACTTCCCCGTTTTATTTGAATTTTCCACCATTGGAGATGACTGTTCTGAAAGGTTGTAACTTTCAGGAACAACCATGACCGTTAGAAAGGTTGCAAACTTTCATAAATGGTCGTGTGGTTTTTGAAAGGTTGCAACCTTTCGGAACCAGTTCCTCTTGTCTATAAATACCTTTGATTCCTCAGTTTTTTTACTTACAAAAATTTCTGATTTCTTCTGTTCTTCTTGTCACGACCCGGGAGCACCCCCTAGTCGTAACCGGCGTACTCGACCTCGAAGAGGTCTAATACAAGCCTCTTAGCATTCATTCATCGCATAGACACTAAAAACATAATGAATTTAAAACTTTCTTTACCAAGAAAACATTTAAT
>JAJOOF010008004.1:0-37544 GCA_029582545.1 Solanum lignicaule | reverse complement strand
AATATAATTGTTGGTTAAAAGTAAAGTCTAAACCATTTTCCTCGTGGGATCGATCCCAACCTACAAGTTGGGTTCTTTACTTGATAACGATCGCTTATGCTTCTGAAAGGAGGTGTAATTTGAGCGTATCAGATAGCATCTTTGTTGTTGTGGATAGATTTTCTAAAATGGCTCACTTTATTGCTTGTCATAAAAGTGATGATGCATCTCATGTTTCTACCTTATTTGTTCATAATTTGATGAAATTGCATGGTGTTCCCCAAACAATTGTTAGTGATAGAGATTCAAAGTTTCTAAGTCATTTTTGGAGGTGTTTGTGGGGAAATTTGGGAACTAAGTTGCTATTTTCTACTTCTTGTCATCCCCAAACGGATGGTCAAACCGAGGTGGTTAATAGAACCTTAGGTAACATGCTTAGGGCTATGGTTAAAGGGAAGTTAACTTCTTGGGAGGATCAATTGCCATTAATTGAGTTTGCATATAATAGAACTATTCATAGATCTATTGGCATAACCCCTTTTGAGTGTGTTTATGGCTTTAATCCCTTGACTCCATTAGATTTAACTCCTTTACCCAAAGATGTTATTGTGAGTATAGATGCAAAAGCTAAGGCAAAAGCTATGAAGAACATCCATGAGAAAGTAAGAATGCGAATTGAGAAGGCCAACAATGATGCAACCAAAAGAGCCAACAAGGGACAAAAGCGAGTCACCTTTGCACCCGGTGATTGGGTATGGGTTCATTTTAGGAAGGAAAGATTTCCAAGCAAAAGGAAGAACAAACTTATGCCAAGAGGAGATGGACATTTTCAAGTGCTTGAGAAGATTGGGGATAATGCGTACAAAGTAGACTTACCAAGTGAGTATTTGGTCCATAATGTTTTCAATGTTAGTGATTTATCTCTTTTTGATGTAGGTGGGGCGAATTCGAGGACGAATTCTTTTGAAGAAGGGGAGTGTGATGTAGATCAAAGTGACACTACTTCAAGGAGGCCTTTCACAAGGAGTCAAGCTAAGGATTTTCAAGCATTGCAAGCTTTATGGATGAAGATGGAACCTTTGGAAGGCACCAACATGGAAGACTTGAACATATTTAATATATTAAGTACTTTACCATTTTAATTACCTTGTAATTAAAATGAAGGGCAATTGAGTCATTCTTCACTATTTTAGTTTTTAGTATAAATAGTAGATATTAGGGTTTAATAAATAGTTTTGGACATGTTATGCCTCTTGTGAGAGTTTGGAAGCCCTTTGTTGAACTTCAACATTTTGTCCTAGAATTTGCAAGTAAGATTATTACTTTCTTGAGAATTCTAATAGATTAGGTGCTTTTTTTTCTCAATTAAGTGGTGTTTTTGGTTAGTTTCACCATTACATCTCTTAGTTGCTTGAATTTAATTGTGTCTATCTCTTTTATCTAGTTTTTTTTATTTCTATTTTATTTTTATCTTCTTGTTTCACATCATCAATGAAACGCATGATGATGATCCTGAATACCTGGAATGTACGAGCATGTAAGGGGAATTATAAAGCATAAACATAAGCTTGAACTGGTGGAATAGAAACTTACTTACCTCTTCTCAACTCACTCAACTCAAAGAAACATAGTTCAACTCAACTTAAGGAAACATAGTTCAACTCAACTCAGAGAAAATAGGGGTCAACTCAATGATAATATATTCAACTCAGTGAAATAAGGCTCAACTCAGTAATAAGATACTCGACTCTAGATACTTAGCTCAATATAAAGCAACAATAAAAGATACAATGTATGGAAAGCTTTTAAGACAGTACATAGCAACTCAATGTATTAGAAAATATAATGTAGCTCTGTTTGTATGCAAGAATACAAAATAAACATTGTTTGTATATAAAAATACAAAATAAACTCTGTGTATATAAGAATACAAAATATCTCTGTGAGGGTTTCTCTAACCGACAACCATCACTATGAGTTATGTGATGATACAACATCTTGCCTCACGCTGCCAAGGCCATCCTATACTTTGTCGGGGTATAGAACCTACTACTAAGTGGATCCACTAGTCTATGCTAAAAGCATTAAGGAATCATCTAAAAAGTTTGACCCTTTCTACACACGTTGGCTACATAGTTTATGGAGGCTGTGAGTTATATGAACTCTCCCCATATCGGTGCTCAATACTAATCCCAAAATTTAACTAGCTTATATGTTTAAAAACATAACTTTTTCTATGGTTTGAGATTATTACTCAAAAATCATTCTCTTAAAATAGATGGAACTCAAACTGCTCAAAACTCTTTTGGAAATCTCAGTTTTCTCTCATCTTAAATGTAAAAACATTTACTCTTGGGAACTACTTAGTTCCCATATATCATTTTAAAGAAAATGAACTCAGCTCTAGTCTTCCTCAGCTCAGTGCTCAAGTCTTTCAAACATGTTTTAAAACAATTTGTAAAAAGAATTCTTAAATAGGGTTCATGCCGAATTATGGACGTGAACAACTCAATTCAAGGTTTTCAATAACCATGCATAGAACTCAATACTTGGAACTCAACAATTCCAGAACTCAAGGAGTCAATGATACTACTCATCTCAAGAATGCTCGACTCGGAGGGTTCATGCGGAATTATAGGCATGAACTACTCAATTTAAGGGCACAATGATATTTCTCATCTCAAGACTGCTCGACTCATAAGGTTCATGCGGAATAATGGGCATGAACTACTCAACTCAAGGACCTCATGGGTAACATGTAACAGTTCCATGATTAGGAATATAATCTCAAAAGGGTTAGGAATTCAATACTCAAGACTTAGAACTTGAAGATACTACTTCTATCAAAGATGATCAATTTATGAAGTTCTTGAGGAATTATGGGCATGAACGACTCGACTTGAGGGTCTACATAACAATATGGAACTCATGTATATGAATCTTCTCATTCTCATACTTACTTCCTCAAAACCTAGTCCAAATCGATAGTTAATCTCAAAGGATTCACAATTGAACTCAAAGACTTTCTCGAACTCTACTTTTAACTCTTTCTTGAATTTGAATTATGAATTCAAGAGTTATGATTCATGATATGAAGGATATCTTGATGATAATGTAGACTCATGAATACATTCTTCTCATTATCATACTAGCTTACTCGAGTGTTGAAACAAGTTATTAGAAGTTGTAGAAGACTCTTCAAAAAGACTCAAAGGGACTTCCTCAAAATGTTCGAAAGAACTCTCAAGACTTAACTATTAGCTCTACCTTGAATTTGAATTATAAATTCAAGGTTATGATTCATGTTATGAATGATTTCTAGATGTTTAGAAGTAGTTTAGAATGTTTAGAATCGATAGGGCTTGAAGGTACCCTTTTAAATGACCCAGATGGCAAAAACGGCGGAGAAGGGGTGGGGTCAGGCGACCCTAGTGCACTGAGTGGCGCAGGGCGCCAACCCTCTACCTACATAGGTATGGTTGGGGTGCACTGGCAGGCGCAGGGCGCCAGGCCCCAACCCAGAAAACCTCGATGACTTTTCTTTCTCATTTTCGGACCCTAACTCGCCTAGAATCGAACGGTTTCTTCCCCAATCACTTGGATTCGATTACTCAACATAAGTACACACTAATCATCAAAATCTCAACAAAACAAGATTTAGAATGAAACTTCAAGAACACTCATCAAGAACTCAATATATCAAAACTTATGGATGAAATTTGTAAAAGAAACTCATGATTGGCGTGTGGGTGAGTGAACCCAACACTATGATAACTTACATACCTCTTAGGGATCAAATCCATGGCAAAAATCTACAACGAAACTCAAGAATCTCGACGAACGCTTTGAACCCTTCATTTTTTCTCCTCTTTTCTCCTCTTTTCTCTTATTTTCTCTTTCTTGAACTCTGTTCTAAAACCCTAAGCGTATTTGGATTCATGAAAACTAACCCAAATCAGACTTGTCCCCAAAATATTACTAAAATTCGTTTTAAGCTGATTAGGTAAGGAAAAGACCAAAATACCTTTCATATTTTCGGGTAACTTTCCTTAATTGGATAGCCCAACTTCAAACTGGTATATCTCCATCATACGAGCTCAAAAATTAGCAAACTTGGCGGATTTGGAAAGATAATTCAAAGACCTTTCATTTGATATCTTACGGGCCACCTAACTCATTATGTACTGAAAGTTATGGTCGTTTGAAGTTGACCCAAAACTTAAAGAACTTACGAATAACTTGAATGAATTCTCTTTAGTTCTTTTTGGAACTCAAGGTGCTACATCTAGTGACCTTAACACTTAAGAAATTTTAAATTCCTCGGTAAAATCCTACTCACAATGAAGGATGGTTTGAGTCTTAGCTCAAAAAAAATTTCAGGGGTGTTACACCCTCATTCCAACGCCACCGAGTTTGCTAAGTTTTGAGCTCGTATGAGGGAGATATGCCCATTTGAAGTTAACCGGTCCAGTTAAGAAAAGTCACCCGAAAATATGAGGGGTATTTTGGTCTTTTCCTTACCCTTTCGGATTTAAGCATTTTTAGTAAATAATTAGGGGTCTAAACTGATTTGGTTTAGTTTTCCCAAACCAATTTACGCTTAGGGTTCTGAGAAGAGTTTAAGAAGAGGAGAAACGAGAAAAGTCAAGGCGTTCATCAAGTTTTCTTGTGAATCGAAGGTTGTTTCGCCAAGGGTTTAATCCCTAAGAGGTATGTGAGTTCTCATAGTGTTGGGTTCGTTCACCCACACGCCGATCATGTTATTTTATGTGCAATTTCATTCTTGAAGTTGAAGGATTTGAGTTCTTGATGAGTTTACTTTAAGTTTCCATTCGTAATCTTGATTGTTGGGATTTTGATGAGTTCTTGAGATAATCATATGGAGTTTAAGAGATGTTTTTGAGTAGATTCTTGTGTATTTTTGTTGGGTGTTCGAATCTAAGTGATTGGGGAAGAAACCATTAGAATCTAGGCAAATTAGGGTCAGAAAATGAGTTAGAAAATTCTTCAGAAAAATCTAGGCAGAGGCTGGCGCCCTGCGCCAGGAAGAGGTCTCTGTAGTTTGGGGCCTGGCGCCCTGCGCCAGCTAGTGCGCCCCAACTACACTTCAGTAGTTCAGGTGGGCGCCAACCAGTGTGCCAGGGTCGCCTGCCCAGTCCTGTCTTCAGGTGTTTAAACCGTCAAAGTTCCTTTAAAGTGTTCCTTCATCGAGTTATATTGTATTTTTCAATACATTGAGTTTCTATTTACTGTTTTAAAAGCTTTTCATTATGCTTGCATTACTATTGCTGCTTTTATACTGAAATGAGTTAAGGTTGAGTTGAGTTGCGACGAGGTAAGTTGTTTCTTCAGTTCCAGTTCAAGCTTATGTCATGTTTAGATTTTACCCCACATGCTCGTACATTCCATGTAGTGACGCCATTTGTCATGCATCTTTTATGATTTCGATATAGGCAACGAAGATCACCATCCAGCGCTTCGTTGATCCAATCGATCTACATAGTCATTTGGTGAGCCTCCTTGCTTTCAGAGGATCGCTTTTATTATGTTTTGTCTTTTCAGTTTGTTAGGATGATCGGGGGTCTTGTCCTGACATCCCTCATAGTATTAGAGGCTACATAGATAGATAGACAGTAGTTCACGAGTCTTTTTCATTTCAGTTATTGATGTTTGAAACTTGAGTTACCATTTTGGCTAGTGAATGTTTTATTTCTAAAATATTCTGAGTTTACTTTTAAGATAGTTGAGTAAAGTTTATCTTTTGAGTTTATTCTCTATTGAGTGAGTCGTCCGCTGATAGTTGAGCCAGGCCAGATGGTTCTCGATTGCCTGCTACGTCCAGGGTGTAGAATCGGGGTGTGACATTAACCTTTATAAATTAGTGTATAATTTAACATTTCTTGAATTTTGAGAATTTGGCATAGTTATAATTTAATAATTTCTCATTTGACAGTATCTAAAATGTTTGGAGAGAGGTAAATTAATGTGTCGATTTTCTTGCAAACAAAGAACACAAATATGATGAAGATTTAGTAATGTATAGGGAAATGCACTCAAGCATATGGAATTTTTTCTTCTAACAGATTTAAGTAGTACTGCTTTTATGATTTTTTTTAAAGCTTTTTCCTATTTACTCAAAATAATAATAATACACATTTGGTATATGTCCCCATCAAATCTTCTCAATTGTCATAATAATTTATAGCTATAAAATTATAATATTAAAAGTAAAATAAAGTATTAAATTATAGTAGTACTATTTTTAGTGATAATTTTTATGGATATAATAAAGTACACAAATTTGAAAAAAATATTATTCAAACAAACCACAATTCATGTGTATGACACCAAGAAGCCACCTCACCAATTTCCAATTAGCTATTTCTAGAAGATATATTTTATTATGATGATGTTTGATTAAACTTTTAAAAAAAAAATTGAAACACTAGATAAAAAAACAATTCAAGAATTTTGTTTAGGTCATTAATATACCATTCATATACCCCTACCCCCACTCCCTTGATGTTCGATATTCATATTGAATCTAACTAAATTTAAATTCCTGCTAGAATATCTTACATTGAGAGTAAATCACTCCCTAACAAAGGTGACTCTGTATTCATAAATGTAACACCTCAAACTTCGATCAATTTTTAGATTTGGGTCAACTTCAAATGACCATATCTTTTAGCAAATAAAGAGTTAGGTGGCCCATGATGTATCAAATCGAAGGTCTTTGAGTCCTCCTTTTAACGCTGCCAAGTTTTTTGAATTTCGAGCTCCGAGTAAAAAGTTATGGTTGTATGAGTGAAGCCTCTCTAGTTAAGGCTTTTCATCAATTTAAAGAAAGGGTATTTTGGTCTTTTTCTTACCCCTATAGGCCTAACCACATTTTACTCACCCAATTTAGGGGTCTAATCAGATGTTAAGTTATTTTTCATATTTCTAAACACTTAGAACTTTAGTGCTAAGTTTCAAGAAGAGGAAAATAGGGTTTTCAAGTGTTCGTTCAAGTGTTGAGGAATTTCGCCAAGAACAATTGTTCTTTCCAGGTATGTGAGGTTTCCCATAGTGATGGATTTGTTCATTCTCACGCCAAGCATGTAATTCTTTCATTAATTCATCCATGAAATCATTTATGTAATTATTATTGAAGAGTTCTTGAGTTTTAGCCCCATTCTTTAACAATGGTGGTTTTTGAGTTCTTGAGGCGAGGGTTTTGCAAATGAGTGTTGTTTCTTGGTATATTTTGTGTGGAATATCATTGAATTTGTATTGGGTTTATGAATCAAAGAGAATTTAGAAGGAACCAATCGATTCTAGATGAGAAGAAAAATTTGTTAGATTTTCTGGGTAAGGGCCTGGGGCAGCGCGCCACCAATAACACCAGACTTTTTGCCACTATAGTTTAGTCCCTGGGGCGAGTGCCAACAGTTCGCCAATGCCTTACTTCAGTAGTTTAGGCCCTGGGCGATGCACCACCAGTGCGCCAGGGTCGTCTGGGTTTCTTTTCTTCCCGTGCTTCATTCTGAACGTGTTCCTTCAAATCGTACCTATGTTCTCTTCTTAATATAAACTCTTAAGGTCTTTAGAAATCCTTGGGAGAGTCTAAATGTCCTACCCACATGTCTTCATTTACATTCCAAATTAACTTAAGAAAAGGCCCCATATCATAAAAACTTAAGAACTTCAAATGTTATTTTTATAACTTATATATGTACCTATGTTGATTAGTGGGCTTGAAAGATAAGTTCACAAGTGCATGTTTTAAGAATGCAAGCACGTCTAATATTTTTGAAACGTATTTCAATAAAGTATAAAGTCCCTTATTTGTAATGGGTGAATTGAGCATAAAATTATATCTATTATTTTGGGAGTAGCATCGAGCATCGAATTGGGTTAGAGTCTTTTATAACTTGGAAGTCCCATAAAACTATCTAGCCAGCGTAAGATAGGATAGCATTGATTCTTCATGCGACTTCTCATTGCCTTTGAGAAGGCCTATTAGATGGATCCATAGTCACTATATCATCCTATACCCTGGCAAGGTATAGGATGGCCCTTGTAACATGGGCGAAACATTGTATATTTCTTGGCTCATGATAATGGTTGTCGGTTAGAGAAACTCCTTACAAAGTAAAGTATATTATTTTCATGTTTCTTTCATTGTATATCTTATCGTAATGTAACACTCCAGAAAAATTTTCAAACTAAGACTCGAACCATCCTTTGTTGTGAGTAGGATTTTACTGAGGAATTTAAAATTTCTGGAGTGTTAAGGTCACTAGATATAGCACCTTGAGTGCCAAAAAAAGAATAAAAGAGAATTCATTCAAGTCATTCCTAGGTTCTTCTAAGTTTTGGGTCAACTTAACATGACCATAACCTTTAGTACAGGATGATTTAGGTAGCCCATAAGATATACAATGAAAGGTCTTCAAATTATCTTTCCAATGCCACCGAGTTTGCTAAATTTCGAGCTCGTATGAGGGAGATATTCCCGTTTGAAGTCGGGTTGTCCAATTAAGGAAAGTTACACGAAAATATGAGGGGTATTTTGGTCTTTTCCTTACCCAATCGAATTTAAGAATTTTTAGTAAGGTTTTAGGAGTCAAAACTTATTAAAATCAGTTTCATTCATCCCCAAAAGTGTTTAGGGTTTTAGAGAGAAGATTCAAGAAGAGAAAAAGTTTAAAGTTTCAAGCGTTCGTTCAAGAAATTCAAGATTTCGCCAACAACCTAGTTCTTTGAGGTATGTAAGCTTCCATAGTGTTGGGTTCGTTCACCCTCACGTCATTTATGATTTTCTTTTGCGAATCTATCCATAAACATTAAGCAATTTAATTTCTTGATGAGTTCTTGATAAGTGTTCTTGAAATTTCCTTATCGATTAAGTTTTGATATAAGATTCTATTTAGGTCAACTTTAAATGACCATATCGCTTAAAATATAAAGAGTTACGTGAGCCATAACCTATTAAATTAAAGATATTTGAATCTACTTTCCAACTCTACCAATTTCACGTCAATCCAATTTCTGAGTAAAATGTTATGACTATTTTAGTAACCTATACAGTGCTGTTACGAATTTAGCCGATGGGAAAACATTAAAAAGGGTTGTTTTTTGTTTTTTTACCTCCAAGAAAATCCTAAACGAATTTCTTGACTAATAAAAGGTTCAAAACAATCAGATTTTCATCTTTTAATCCATCATTCTCTTCTCTCTCAAACTGTAGGGCAAAACCCTAAGGAAAAATCAAAGTAGAAGACTCCATTCAAGATTCTTTCAATCTTTTTCAAGATTCTTCTTCAAGGTAAGTCTTTCTCCAAGAATTCCATTTTTTTTCAACTCAAAATCCTTTATAAAATTATGAGTCACTAATGAAAATTACAATTCTTCGCCATAGAGATTTCAAGAATCTAATTCAAGAATCTCAAGAAAGGTATTCTTGATCGTTTACCTTCAAGATAGGGTTTCAAGGCTTCTAATCAAGTTCTTCTTCAAGATCCTTTCAAGATTTTTCAAGAACCTTGTTCTTCTATGTATGTAAAGCTATCATAGTGTTGGACTAGTTCGTCCTCACGTCCTACATCTACTTTCAAATTAATAAAAGAGAAATCTAGGATTCTACCCCTAGATTTGAGTATTGTTGAGATAAGTTGATTTTGAGTTAATAAGTTCATGTTTCTCTTAAAAGTTCTATTCCTAATTATCGAATTTCTATATTGTTATTGCGATCCTTCATATCACGAATCATAACTCTTGAATTCATAATTCAAATTCAAGAAAGAGTTAAGAGTAGAGTTCAATTGTGAATCCTTTGAGATCAACTGTCGATTTGAGCTAAGTTTTGAGGAAGTATAAGAATGAGAAGAGTCGTATACACGAGTTCCATATTGTCATATAGACCCTCGAGTCGAGTCGTTCATGCCCATAAATTCCGCATGAACTTCATAAATTGATTATCTTTGAGAGGAGTAGTATATTCAAGTTCTAAGTGTTGAGTATTGAGTTCCTAACACTTCTGAGATTATATTACTAATTATGGAACTATTACATATTTCCCATTAAGTCCTTAAGTTGAGTAGTTCATGCTCATAATTCCCCATGAACCATATGAGTCGAGAAATCTTGAGATGAGGAGTATCATTGAGTTCTTGAGTTGAGTTGTTCATGCCCATAATTCTGCATGAACCTTATGAGTTGAGCATTCTTGAAATGAGTAGTATCATTGAAGTTCTTGAGTTCTGAGTATCGAGTTCTTTGTATGGTTACTGATAACCTTGAATTGAGTCATTCACGTCCATCATTCGGCATGAACCCTATTTTGAGAAGTCTTTTACAACTTTTTCTAAACTTATTTTAAGACTTAAGCACTTGAGTTGAGAAAGAGTAGAGTCAAGTTCATTTTCCTTAAAATGATATATGGGAACTAGGTATTCCCAAGAGTAAATGTTTTCACATTTAAAAGAGGAGGAAACTGAGATTTCCAAAAGAATTTTGAGCAGTTGAGTAACATCTCTTTTAAAGAGATTTTGAGTAATAATCTCAAACCACAGAAAGAGTTATGCTTTTAAAACATATGAGATGAGCATATTTTGGGAGTAGTATTGAGCACCAATATGGAGACGAGTTCAGATAACTCAAGTATCCATAAACCATGTAGCCGATGTGGGTAGAAATGGTTATACTTTTTAGATGATTCCTTAGTGGTTTTTAGCAAAGACTAGTGGATCCACTCAGTTGAGAGGTCTTATACCTTAGCAAAGTATAGGACAATTCTAGCAGCGTAGGCGAGACGTTGTATCATCACATAGCTCATAGTGATGGTGGTCGGTTAGAGAAACTCCTACAGAGTTATTTTGTATTTTTATATACAAACTGAGCATTATTGTATTTTTTAATACATTGAGTTGCTATCTATAGTTTTACAGCTTTCCATATATATTGCATCTTTTACTATTGCTTTATCCTTGAGTATCATGAGTTGAGTATTTCGAGCTGAGTATTCTTGAGTTGAGTATCTTGAGTTGAGTACCTTCGAGTTGAGTATCTTGAGTTGATCTGTGTTTCATTGTGTCGAGTACCTTATTGTTGAGTTTCGCTGAATTGAGAACCTTATTACTAATTTGAGTATCTTATCCTTGAGTATTTCTGAGTTGAGTAAGTTTGAGTAGTTTTGAGTATCCTTGAGTATAGTATTCCTTGAGTTGAGTAAGTTTGAAAAGAGGTAAGTATGTTTCCTTTTTATCAAGTTCAAGCTTATGTTTATGCTTTAGAATTCCCCTTACATGATCGTACATTCCACGTACAGAGCCATTTGGCCTGCATCATTTCATAATGCAGATACAAGTATTCAGGATCATCAATAGGAGCTTCGTTGATACCACATGGAGTTCGAGTTAGCTATGGTGAGCCTCCTTGCTTCCGGAGGATTTTATTTACTTTTCAGTTTTGTCAGGATGTCGTGGGTCTTCTCCCGACCTCCATCTTTGTCATTTAGAGGCTTCATAGATAGAAAGTAGAGTTTGAGAAGTCTGTTTCATTTATTTTGTTAAATGTTTTAAAGACTTAAGTTGCCTATTTTATGGCGAGTTGAATAATTTATTTTTATTCAGAGTTTTTCATTTGAGTTAAAGCTTTGTAATTGAGTTTTATGAATTTTTATTCAGTTTTTAAGCTTTGTATGCTTGAGTTAGTCTTCCGCTTGTAGTCAGCGAGGATGAGGGTTCGCTTGGGAACCAACAATAGTTCTCGAGTGTCGGCCACATCCAGGGTGTAAGCTCGGGTTGTGACACGTAAAGTTTAAATTGTTTTCACTTCATATTCATGTATTGATCCAATTATGTTGTTTTTCAGTCATTCAAGTTAGTTAATAGTTTACTCTAACCCTATCACTTACGAGTACATTCAATGTACTGACATCATTCGACCAACATCTTATTATGATGTAGATACAGGTTCAGGATCATCAACATGCCTTTCGTTGAGATCACTATTCACTCACAGTCAGTATTTGGTGAGGCCTCCTTGCTTCCGGGAGACTCCATTTTCATTTCAGTTTTAGTAGTAGTTGAGGTGTCGTGGGTCTTGTCCCGACATGCATCTTGAATTGTTAGAGGCTTCATAGACAGACATGATTAGATACATTATTGTTTTTTACAAGTGATGACTTATGTTGAGTATTTTAAGACTGTAATATAAGACTCTTCTTTGAATGTCTAGTATAAAACATGGTTGTAATCCACAAAATGATAGCAATCTTTGCCTCCTCAAACAAGGTAACTTTTTGAGGTTTCTAATCTTTGTAACTTATAGGACACGTGTTTTTGAGTAAGTAAAAAAGCATGCATGTAGTATTACTTTTTTCATGAGTTTCATATCTTTAACTGTAAGGTGTTTGTGTTTTCTGTCAGAACTATTGTTAGCTATTTATCAAAACAAACCTCGAAACATACTAGACCAAGTGTCTCAATACAATCACAAAAGGTTGTGCCACAAAGTTAATTAGGCATACAATTTTGTCCTAATGGCAACTGACTCATTAATTTTGAGAAGTGTTTTTATAATTAGTTGATGATAATTCAGATAACAGACTTGCAAAAATGTGTTACTTCCAGCGTGTTTTTGACCATTATCTCTAAATTTTATAAAGGTGTATATAACTTAAATCAGAATTATATTGCATATGTAGGAAATTTTATTTTATCCTTTTTACAATAGTATATCTAGAATAATTCCACAGTAGGGTATGGAGAGGAGAGGATGTTCGCAGATCTTATTTGTACCTTTCTTGGTAAAACTGTTGTTTCTGAGGTACTATCAGAACACTCTTAGTGAAATTCTTGAATTTGACATTAAACTTCCTTGCTATTAAATTTCTTACGCTCTTAACGAAATTCTTGACTTTGTCACTGATTTATAGGAACCAAGTCTTGGAGTATCAAAACTGGGATAAACAACTTGTTAAAAAGCTGTTAGATGTGCTATTAAAAGGTCTCTATGTTAATGAAATTGATGAATCTTTAGAACCTCTCTTGATGGGAACTATGGCTATCAACATAAACTACTATCCACCATGCTCAAATCTAAGTATCACCTGTAATATCCCAAAAATTTCTAAGTTAAGACTCGAGTCATTATTTATGGTGAATAAGATTTGTACAGAGTGATTCTAATTTTTCTTAGATGTTAAGGTCACTAAAATTCCCTAGCATAAAGTTGAGTTGAAAATTCTCCTTCCAATTGAGTTTCACTATGAGATTTTTCTTGGGTCAACTTCAATCGACCATATCTTTTATTACATAAAAAATTAGGTGGATCATGAGCAATAAAATCGAAGGTCTTTGAGTCCTCTTTCCAACGGCGCCAAGTTTGCTAAATTACGAACTATGAGTAAAAACTTATGCCCGTTTGAGTGAATCATCTCCATTTAAGGCTTTCCATTCGTTTTAGGAAAGGGTATTTTGGTCTTTTCTTTTTTCCCACTTGTCTTAGTATGTTTTTCCTGACCCAATTAAGGGTTTAATTAGATTCTAAAATACCCATTCATGTTCTAATCACTTAGGTTTTTTAGAGCAAAGTTTCAAGAAGAGGAAAAGGGGGGTTTTCAAGCGTTCATTAAAGAGTTGAGGAAATCTTCCAAGAACAATCGTTCTTTCAAGGTATGTGAGGTTTTCCATAGTAATGGACTTTTTTGTCCTCACTCTAATCATGTAATTCATCCATTAATTCACACATAAAATCGTTTATGTAGAGATTCTTGAGTTTTAGCCCCATTCTTTATCAATGGAGGTTTTGAATTCTTGAGGTGAGGGTCTTGCAAATGAGTGGTGTTTATTAATAGAATTTGAGTGAGATTTCAATGAATTTGTGTTGTATTTATGAATCAAAGAGATTTTGGAAGAAACCAATCGATTCTAGATGAGCTACGACCCAAAATTTAACACGAAAAATCGTCGAATTTCTGGGTCCGGGCTGGGGCAATGCGCCCTCATAGCGCCAGGAGAGCTGGGGCGATGCGCCCCAACAGTGCCAGAAGGGCTGGCGCTCTATCCCAGTAGTGCGCCTCAAAGTACTCCCAGTACTTTTGGGGATGGCACAACGCGCCACCGATACGGTAGAGTTGTCTGCCCTTGTTCTTCTCTGTTCTTCGTCCCATAAGTGTTCCTTTGAATCGTGTCTTCTTTCTCTTCTTGATATTAACTCTTAAAGTATTCATTAATACTTCAGAGATCCTACATATCCTATTTACATCTCTTAATTTACACTTCGAATTAAAGTAAAGTTAAGAGGAAAGTTCAAGAGGTCCTTTTTAAGTCATCTTGAGAAGTCTTTTGTAATTAACTATAGACTTGAACTAAGTCTTGAGGAAATGAGTATGAGAATGAAAAGAGTTGTATTTATGAGTCCATATTGTTATTGAGATCCTTGAGTTGAGTCGTTCATGCCCATAATTCTGCATGAACCCTATGAAGTGAGTATTCTTGAGATGAGTAGTATTGTTGAGTTCTTGAGTTCTGAGTACTAAGTTTTCATATTGTTATTGAGATCCTTAAGTTAAGTCATTCATGTTTATAATTCCTCATGAACCCTATAAATTTAGTTATAAATCTTGAGAAGGCTTTTTTTAAAGCCAACATTTGAGTTTTAAACTGAGTTCTTGAGGAAGTAAAGAAGAGTTTTGAGAAAGAGTTTTTAAAACATGATTAGTATGACAGTCGAGTATGTCATCAATGTTTAAGCAGTATGGTATTTAAATATGCCATCAATGTTTATGCAGTATGACTTCCCGAGTCATAAATGATCATATTACAATATGATTTTGATATATTTTTGAGAAAGAATTTTCAAATATAAATTAAGAGTATAAGGGAACTAAGTATTCCCAAAGGTATCAGTTTTTACATTGATAAAAGAGAAACTTTGATTTCTAAATGAGTTCAGAGATAGTTAAGAGCAGTTACCTCATTTAAGTGGACAGTTTGAGCAATTATCTCAAACCAGAGGAAGAGTATGTTTTTAAACATTGAGCATGAGCATATATTATTGGGAGTAGTATAGAGCACCGATATAGGGATGAGTTTAGACAACTCACACTCTTCATAAACAATGTATGCCAACATGAGTACATGATCATACTTTTTAGATGAATCTTAAGTGCCTCCGGGTAGAGCTTAGTGGATCCACTTAGTTGAGGTGTCATATACCCCGACAAGGTATAGAACAATTCTGGCAGTGTGGGCGAGACGATATATCATCACATAGTTCATAGTAATGGTTGTTGGTTAGAGAATCTCCCAAATAAGAATAAAAAGTATTTTATTGTATAATTATACATCATTGAGTTTTATTAGTTGTTTTATATTGCATCTATTAATGTTGCTTTGTATTGAGTTGAGTTGAGGTGAGTATTTCTTCCAACCTTGTCAGTTCAGTTAGTTATTGCTTTCAGTTTTCCCCTTACATACTCGTACATTCAATGTATTGATATCATTCGACCTGCATCATTTTATGGTGCAAATATAGGTGTTCAGGATTATCAGCAGGCGCTTCGTTGAGATCATTTGACATTCCAGTCAGCCTTGGTGAGCCTCCTTGCTTTCGGAGGGCTTCACATTTACTTCTTGTTTGGTTAAGTTGTTAAGGGTTCTATCCCGACACTTATCTTAATATTAGAGGCTTCATAGATAGTTTAAGAGTCGAGGAGTCTCTCATTATTTCATTTTGTTGTTGAGATGTATTGAGGTCATGAGACAGTTAACTATAACTTATTAATTATTTTCAGACATTTATTGGAGTTGAGTTCAAATTGAGTTTTTAAAGTTTAGTTATGCATTTGGAGTTCCCATTTTTACTTGAATTAATCTTCCACTTTTAGTCAGCCAGGATAAGGGTTCGCTTGGGGACCACGAATGGTTCTTGAGTGTCGGCCACATCCAGGGTGTAGGCTCGGATCATGACATCACCATTGGGGCTCGCCGACACTGCGACGTGTCCTGCATCACGTTGCTCTTCCAGAACGACACATGAGGCATATATGTCTGAGGGACTAAAGACGATAATTGGATCCACGTAAATCCAATCAAAGATTGGCAGTTAACATAGGTGACTTGTTACAGATCATCAACAATGATCGGTACAGGAGTATCAAGCATTGTGTAGCAGTCGATTCGAGCAGGGCTTGAATATCCCTACCACTATTTCTGAATCTTTGCCTTGAATGTGTCATTGGTCCATTTCAACAAATGCTGAAAGATTGAAAAAACCAGTGTACAAACATATCTTATTTTTTGACATTGGGATTATTTCTTTCGTAAGAGGCCTTCTGATAAAGCATCACTAGATCGTGCTAAAAATTGATACTTTAATCTATAAATTATTTAATGTGAATGTTATTGCATTGTCAAATTTGTTATCATGTTATTGCAAAAAGTCTCTATTTACATAACTAGTGAATTGATATGATTGTGTCGTAATCTTGTTTTGTTCTAATCATTTAATAATTTTATTTTACCCTTTATCCTACTTTTTGCTTATAATAACGTTACTTAATATTTTTTCTTTGTAATATTGTAAGTTTATTCCTCTAATCGTTGGTGTGTAACACTGTGATAATTTTAAACTTGAACTCTATAATTTGAAAATTTTGCTTTCTCTAAAGTGGATACTGAATATAAAATAAGAAAAAAACATGTACTCATGATGGACAGCAATAATCTCCACCATCAATTTAAGATCTCGAGTTTAGAAATAAAATTGCATTCAGTTTTAAATCGGATATTGAATACAAAATTAGGGGAGAAACACCTACTTAAATGAAGCTTATCATTTTCTAAGATTGTGACCAGTATTAACTATCTCCATCATCAACAATAGATTTCGAGTTTAGAATGAATTTACTTTCACTCCTAAGACTGGTATCAAATATAAGGTGACTAACCCCCCACCCCCCACCCCCAATCATCAATTATTGTGATAGGTAGTCTCTCAATGATGAAAACTGGTATCTAATGTCAAGTTTTTATTATAATAAACTACATAAATTCTACAAAAAATTTCACCCTAACAACAAAAACTCATTCATGAAAATATGATTCGTCAAATCCATCCAAGTCAGACCTGATCATTGACTCATTAATCTACTAGCTCAAATCATTAAAAAATGTGTTAATATGTTGTTGAATGTAGTTTCTGACCTTTTAACCATTATAAATTAGTGTATAATTTCACATTTCTTGAATTTTGAGCATTTGACATAGTTGAAATTTAATAATTTCACATTTAACACTATCTCACATGTTTGGAGAGAGGCAAGTTAATGTGTCGATTTTCTAACAAACGAAGAACAAAAATATGATGAAGATTTAGTAATGTATGGGGAAATGCACTCAAGAATATTAAATTTTTATTCTAACAGATTTAAGTAGTACTGTTTTTATGACTTTTTAAAGTTTTTTCCTATTTACTCCAAAAACTCCATTTATGGGTGATAAAACCTAAAATAATTACATGTTCATACCCAAACAAAAAGTAATTCACAAAATACCCATTCTCTCAAAAAATAATTACAGCTCATATCATCCCTTCACGAAGGGTCTCAATGTCAACGAAATTGATGAATCTTTAGAACCTCTATTGATGGGAAATATGGATATCAACATAAACAAATATCCAAGATGCCCAAATCCAAGTATCACCATTGGTTGTTGCCGACACTACAACATGTCCTGCATCACTCTAGTCCTCCAAGACGACACAGAAAGACTATATGTCCAAGGGACTAAAAGTGATAACTGGATCTACGTAAATCCAATCAAAGGCGCTTTAGCGGTTAACATATATATATATATATATATATATATATATATATATGTTATATGTGACTCGTTGCAAATCATGAGCAACAACTGATACAGGAGTATCGAGCATTATGTAGCAGTTGATTCGAGCAGGGCTCGAATATCTGTACCGCTATTTGTGAATTCTAGCCTTGATAGTATCATTAGTCCATTACCACAAATGCTTAAAGATGGAAAATAACTAGTGTATAAACATATCCTATTTTCTGATTATTGGGATTATTTCTTCCGTAAGAGGCCTTATGGTAAAACATCACTAGATTTTGCTAAAATTTGATGTTTTAATCTAAATATTTCTTGTTATTTAAATGTTATCATACTGTCAAATTTGTTATTATGTAATGACAAATAGTGTCTCTTTACGTAACCAGTGAGTTGGTATGATTGTGTCGTTTTCTTGTTTTGTTCTAATCATTCAATAATCTCATTTTACCCTTTATCTTTCTTTTTGTTTATAATAACTTTACCCCATATTTTTTTCTTTGTAATATTGTAAGTTTATTCTTCTAATCATTGGTATGTAACACTGTGATAATTTTAAACTTGAACTCTATAATTTGAAAAAATGTGCTTTCTTTAAAGCGGATACCAAATATAAAATAAGAAAAAACACGTACTCATGATGGGGTAGTAACAATCTCCACCATCAATTAAGGATCTCGAGTTTAGAAATGAATTTGCATTCAATTTTATATTGGATACTCAATACAAAAAATGAGGGGGGGAAACACCTACTAATTAAATGAAGCTTATCATTTTCTAAGATCGTCACCGGTGGTAACTATCTCCATCATCAACTATAGATTTCGAGTTTAGAGTGAATTTACTGTCACTCCTAAGACTGGTATCAAATATAGGGTGAAAAAATCCCCAAACCATCAAAGATTGTGATAGGTAGTCTTTCAATGACAAAAACTGATATCAAATGTCAAGTTTTGAATTATCAAATACTACGTAAATTCTACAAAAACTTCACCCTAACAACAAAAACTCATTCATGAAATTATGATTTGTCAAATCCATCAAAATTTGGCCTGATCATTGACTCATTTATTTACTAGCTCAACTCATTAAAAATTGTGTTGATATGTTGTAGAATGTAGTTTCCAACCTTTTAACTGGTATAAATTAGTGTATAATTTTACATTTCTTGAATTTTGAGCATTTGGCATAGTTGAAATTTAATAATTTCACATTTGACAATTGACACTATCAACATGTTTGGAGAGAGTTAAATTAATATGTCGATTTTCTAGCAAACGAAGAACACAAATATGAGGAAGATAAAGTAATGTATAGGGAAATGCACTCAAGCATATGAAATTTTTGCTTCTAATAGATTTAAGTAGTACTGCTTTTATGACTTTTTAAAACTTTTTCCTATTTACTCAAAAAAAAAAAAAATACACATTTTGTATATGTCCCCATCATATCTTCTCAATTGTCATAAAATTTTATAGGTATAAAATTATAATAGTAAAAGTAAAATAAAGTATTAAATTATAGTAGCATTATTTTTGCTGTTAATTTTTTATGGCTATAATAGAGTACACAAATTTCAAAAAAATATTATTCAAATAAACCACAATTCATGTGTATGAACCCAAGAAGCCACCTCACTAATTTCTAAATAGTTATTTCTAGAAGAAATATTGGATGATGATAAAGTTTGATTAAATTTAAAACAAAAAATTGAAACACTAGATAAAAAAATAATTCAAGAATTTTGTTTAGGTCATTAATATATCATCCATATATCCCCACCCCACTCCCTTGAAATAATAGAATGAAGAAATATTTTTTTCCTCATTTGATGTTCGATATTCATATTGAATCTAAATAAATTTGAATTCGTGCCAGAAAATCTTATATTAAGAGTAAATCACTCCAGAAAATCTTACATTAAGAGTAAATCACTCCCTAACAAAGGTGACTCTGTATTCATAAAAACTCGAATCTAGAATGTCAGGTTAAAATTGAAAAAGTACAGACTTCTCCACCATTCAAAGCTGACCCTGCTTCTCCCGCCGTTCCCTTGTTAAGTTCGAAAAATGATTGGGGTATTATGCTGAAGCTTACAATTGAAAATCATATGGTCGACAAATCAGATGAAAAATAAAAGCATACTAAAAATATATTGTTAAAATGATTTGTCCAAACGACCAACATATTATAAAACTAATATTGAAAAAGCATATACATATTGGGAGAAAATTTTCCCTAAGCTAAACTCCTACACGTCTACATTGTGAATGTTCATGTGTTCTTGTGTTCTTGGTATGAGAAGATGTGTATTCAATTTATATGATTTCAGACTTTTTCTCTAAAGAAAAGAATAAACCAAATATGGAAGAAATTTATATTTTCCTTTTTGGAAAAGTTGAAACATTTATGGTAATACTTTGACTTTCCTTCAAGAGATAATAAACTTTAAATAAGATAAGAAAATCAGGAAAAAAAACCCTAGCACCCCTCCCCCCTCAAACCCACCATAAAAACCCCAAATCTCCTTCTTCCATCATTTCATAGCTAACCCCCCCTTCTTCCCACCACACACCATCTCAAACCCACCATAAAAAAAAACCCCAAATTGTATTTTTCTATTAGTACACACTTATCGAGATTCAACACACAAATGACTACATCAAAATTAGAACCAAACGATGATACACTTGATTTTGTAATCAAGAAAGCAAATGGAATAAAAGGCCTAGTAGTCGAAGCCTTGAAATTATCCCAAATCAATGTATTCAACCAAAAGAACACATACTAGACAAATCTCAAATTGACAATCAAGAATCAATCCCAACGATTGATTTATCAAATTTTGATGATTTAAATGTTGAAAAATCAATTCAAGAAGCAGCAAGCAATTGGGGTTTCTTCCAAATCATCAATCATGGGATCCCAATTGAAGTTCTTGAAGATTTGAAAGATGCAGCACACAAGTTCTTTGAATTGCCAGCTGAAGAAAAAGTTAAGTATTTTAAAGAGAGCTATAGTGCTGGTGAATCTGTGTTGATGTTTTGGAGTCCTATTGGTGAGAAAAATGAGAAGGTTTTGGAGTGGATGGATAGTATAAAACATGGTTGTAATCAACAAAATGATAGCAATCTTTGGCCTCTTCAAACAAGGTAACTTTTTGGGTTTTCTATTCTGTGTAATTTATAGGTCATGTGTTTTTGAGCAAGTAAAAATACATACTTGTAGTATTACTTTTTTAATGAGTTTCATATTTTTAACTGTAAGGTGTTTCTGTTTTCTATCTGAACTATTGTTAGCTATTTATCAAAACAAACCTTGAATTTACTAGACCAAGTGTATCAATACATTCACAAAAGGTTGTGTCACAAGTTAATTAGGCATAAAATTTCGACCTAATAGCAACTGACTCATTAATTTTGATATGTGGTTTGATAATTAGTTGATGATAGTTCAGATAGGACTTGCAAAAAAGTGTTACTTTAGGCGTGTTTTTGACCATTATCTCTAAATTTTATAAAGGTGTCTAACTTAAATTAGAATTATATTCCATATGTAGGAATTTTTTTTTATCCTTTTTACAATAATATATCTAGTATAATTCCGCAAGTAGGGTATGAAGAGGATAAGATGTACACAGATCTTATTGCTACCTTTGTAGAGTAAAAATGTTGTTTCTGATGGACTATCAGAAAACTCTTAGTGAAGTTCTTGACTTTGACATTAAATTAACTTGCCTTTAAATTTCGTACGCTCTTAACAAAATTCCTGACTTTGTCATTGGTTTATAGGAACCAAGTCTTAGAGTATCAAAAGTGGGCTAAATCACTTGCTAAAAAGTTGTTAGAGGTGCTATTGAAGGGTCTCAATGTCAATGAAATTGATGAATCTTTAGAACCTCTCATGATGGGAACTATGGCTATCAACATAAACTACTATCCACCATGCCCAAATCCAAGTATCACCGTTGGGGCTCGCCGACACTGTAATGTATCCTGCATCACACTGGTCTTCCAGGACGACACGGGAGGCTTATATGTCCGAGGGACTAAAGGCGATAATTGGATCTAGGTAAATCCAATCAAAGGTGCCTGAGCGGTTAACATTGGTGACTCACTGCAGATCATGAGCAATGATCGATACAAGAGTATCGAGCATTGTGTAGCAGTTAATTCAAGCAGGGCTCGAATATCTGTACCGCTATTTGTAAATCCTAGCCTTGACAGTGTCATTGGTCCATTTCCACAAATGTTGAAAGATGGAGAAAAAACAGTGTACAAACATGTCTTGTTTTTTGATTATTGGGATTATTTCTTCCGTAAGAGGCCTTCTGGTAAAGCGTCACTAGATTTTGCTAAAATTTAATATTTTAATCTACAAATTTCTTGTTATGTGAATGTTATTGTATTGTCAAATTTGTTATCATATAATGACAAAAAGTCTCTCTTTACATACCCAGTGAGTTGGTATGATTATTTTGTTATCTTGTTTTGATCTAATCATTTAATAATCTTATTTTACCTTTTATCCTACTTTTTGTTTATAATAACTTTACCCCATATTTTTTTGTAATATTGTAAGTTTATTCTTCTAATCGTTGTTGTGTAACAATGTGATAATTTTAAATTTGTATTCTATAATTTGAAAAATGTACTTTCTTTAAAGTAGATACTGAATATAGAATAAGTAAAAACATGTGCTCATGATGGGTAGTAATTATCTCCTCCATCAATTAAAGATCTCGAGTTTAGAAATGAATTTGCATTTAGTTTTAAATTAGATACTTAATACAAAATGAGAGGGAAAACACATACTTAAATGACGCTTATCATTTTGTATGATCATGGCCAGTATTAACTATCTCCATCATCAACTATAGATTATGAGTTTAGAATGAATTTACTTTCACTCCTAAGACTGGTATCAAATATCGTACTGGAGCGATTCGAGAAGAACGATTAGGCGCACATTCTATCCTTTCTACAATGCCTATAGACGAAGTGCTTCGTTTCAGATCAATTCTTCGCTGCAATCGCTTCGATCCACCCCCTCAGTCAATATGTTTTATACAAAAACGAACCCATGCAACGATAGGGTGACGAAACCTCTTGATAGGTAGTCTCTCAATGAAAAAAACTGGTATCAAATGTCGAATTTCTATTATCAAATACTACGTAAATTCTACAAAAGATTCACCCTAACAAAAAAAACTTCATTAATGAAAATATGATTCGTCAAATCCATCCAAGTTTGTCCTGATCATTGACCCATTTATTTACTAGCTCAATTCATTAAAGAAATTGTGTTGATATGTTGTAGAATGTAATTACCGAACTTTTTACCATTATAGATTAGTGTATAATTTAACATTTCTTGAATTTTGAGCATTTGACATAGTTGAAATTTAATAATTTCACGTTTGACACTATCTAACACGTTTGGAGAGAGGTAAATTATTGTGTCCATTTTCTAACAAACGAAGAACACAAATATGATGAAGATTTAGTAATGTATGGGGAAATGCACTCAAGCATATTATGTTTTTTCTTCTAACATATTTAAGCAGTACTGGTTTTATGACTTTTTAATGTTTTTTCCTATTTACTCAAAAAAAAAATATAGGGAAAACTACATAAAAGGGTCATAAAACCCAAACTAATTACATGTTTATACCCAAACCCAAAGTGCTTCAAGAAATATCCTTTCTCTCAAAAATAATTACAACTCATACACTCCTTTCATGAAGGGTCTCAATGTCAGTGAAATTGCTGAATTTTTAGAACCTCTCTTGATGGAAATATGACTATCAACATAAACTACTATCCACCATGCCCAAATCCAAGTATCGCCATTAGTTGTCACCGACACTACAACGTGTCCTACATCACTTTGCCCCTCCAGGATGCCACAGGAGGCCTATATGTTTGGAGACTAAACGCGATAACTGGATCCACAAAAATCCAATCAAAGGCGCCTTAGCAGTTAACATATATAGGTTACTCGTTGCAGATCATGGGCAATGATCGATAAAAGAGTATCGAGCATTGTGTAGCAGTTGATTCGAGCAGGACTCGAATATATGTACCGCAATTTGTGAATGCTAACCTTGATAGTGTAATTGGTCCATTTCCACAAATGCTTAAAGATGGAGACAAACTAGTGTATAAACATGTCCGATTTTCTAATTATTGGGATTATTTCTTCCGTAAGAGGCCTTCTGGTAAAGCATCACTAGATTTTTCTAAAATTTGATGTTTTAATTTATAAATTTCTTGTTATGTAAATGTTATTGTATTGACAAATTTGTTATTATGCAATGACAAAAAGTGTCTCTTTACGTAACCAGTGTGTTCGTAAGATTGTGTCATTATCTTGTTTTGTTCTAATCATTCAATAATCTTATTTTACCCTTTATCCTACTTTTTATTTATAATAACTTTACCCTATTTTTTTCTTTATAATATTTTAAGTTTATTCTTCTAATCGTTGGTGTGTAACACTGTGATAATTTTAAACTTAAACTCTATAATTTGAAAAATGTGCTTTCTTTAAAGTGGATATCGAATATAGAATAAGAAAAAATACGCACTTATGATGGCTCGTAACTATCTCTGCCATCAATTAAGGATCTCAAATTTTCAAATGAATTTGCAGTCAGTTTTAAATCGGATACTGAATATAAAAATGAGGGGAAAACATCTACTTAAATGACGCTTATCATTTTCTAAGATCGTTACCGGTAGTAACTATTTCCATTATCAACTATAGATTTCAAGTTTAGAATGAATTTACTTTCACTCCTAAGATTGATATCAAATATAGGGTGACAACCACCAGTGGCGGAGCTAGAAATTTTACGAAAGGTGTCCAAGTATTACATAAGCAATTTTTTTAAATAAATGGATGCACTGAAAATTTTAAAATTAAACTACTTAATATTAATATTACTTTTTTTTTATGAATAAATGTTCCAAAATTTTAAAAAATAAATTGCATAATATTTAGCTTTAATAATTGTGTAAATCGGATACTGAAGACAAAATTGTCACAACCCAAGGGTACCCCCTAGACGTAACAAGGCACCATGTATGCCACTTAGCATATCATAACATAAATAAAGAACAATAAAGAGTAAAACGTATTTCAAGTCTTAAGAAGTTTTCATAAAAGCAAAGCGGAAGTCTAGACATTGTCTCATTTAGCCATCTATTATAATCGAAGTCTCAAATAGGGTCACAATCCTTACAACAAATCTGAAAGTCTAGTACAATGAAAGAAATGGAACTACAAGACATCACTCGTCCTCAGATCCATGAGGACTCACCACAAGCTAAGAGAATAGTCGATTCAAGCTTGTATTGAAGGAAGATCACCTCAAACACCGGAATCTACACTTTGTGGAAAAAGGGTAGAAAAATATAGGTTAGTAAAAAAATGCACCAAGTATGATAGCCATGCATAAAATCCTTGCAAACATGCTTAAATGGACAATTTAGTTAAATGCATGCAATTTGTAAGTTAAAACCTCATTTAGAAGACAATGGAAGAGCATAAGTCATAAGCATGTTTAACATTTAAATCATCATAGCATAATGTAAACATACCATAAGCACCCTCAAAGTCTACTTGTGCGATACATGAGTAAGATCCCATAATTCTACCCATGCTAAGTAAAGCTTCTTGAGTAGTCATAGTTCATAATTCATGTCCTTATTAATATTTCATCATAGTGGGAATACGCCTTAACCGACATAGACCATGAGAGCTAACATGGAATCCGGTGTCATACCCCACACCGAAAAGAGGTGTCCTACTTGCTTAAGGTAGAACTAACATGTATTAGCTTTTAGGTGGATCCACTAGCTAAAGACCTATGAGGGCACATAGTTATGAGATACGGAGATTGCTACTAGAAACACCAACCTTGTTTAACGGGGGAGCTTCCATCTCATGAGATTTTCTTTAGAACCCGGCCTTACTTAACGGGAGAGCCTCTATCTCATATTTAATATCCGCTCAGTGCTAAGCATTACTTCCAATAATTACATGTTTAGTCTTATATTAAGTTCATAAGCATGGAAGAGTACCTTGACTCTATATCCAATACATGTCATAAAATAGCTCATAGATTAAATAGGCGAGAATGCACTTTCAACCTTAGAATCATCATATTGTGAGAAAACATTTCACATCATGTTCATTATGTGTTTATGAGAATAGCCTTTCAATTAACACAATAATTAGATTATAATCATGTTCATAAAGTATACACAAGAAGCCCACAATTTGGCATAATTCTCATGTTTTACCCCTCTTGGATCAAGGATCACATTCAACCATCCACATCTAGGGTTAGTCCATTAAATATGGAAGATAACATGATTCAAATCACCAAATTACTACAACATAATCTCATAAGATTCATCTCACCACAATTCACCCACATCACAAGTTCATAAATTGAGGGTATGGGGAATTATCATGGATTCATAGGAGAATTCATCATTAAAACTACAATAATCAGCAATTCAATCACAATTTAAAGTAAATAAATCATAAAAAACGTTTTTAGGAAGAATCCATGACTTGGAGTCAAAACCCTAACTTTTAGGGGATTTATACTTTTGAAATCAAGAGTTTGAGGGGCTCCATGGATGATAACTATCCATGGATCAAAACTACCATACCTTGATAAAGGATCCTCAAGAAATTGAGTGGAAAAGTCCTCTACTTCAAACCCTAGCTTGATCTTTTTCATCTTCTTCCTTGGAGTTCTAAAGAGAAGATTTTTTTGGGGAAATTGATTTTGATTTGGGAAGTTGGTAGTTATGATTTTGATAACTTAGTTTAGGGTCTTAAAACACTTATATAGTTAGTCTAAAATAATACAAAACGACGTCACTTAATAGTTAATTAAAATGGAAAACTCTAAACTACCCCTCAACTAATTCCCAAAATCTGCCTTCCAGGTGTGACCCAGGAACCCCTCACCTACAAACCGTGGATGGACCCACGGCCCATGCTGGTGAAATGTGGGTCGGGGTTCTGGGGCTGGTTCTGGGAGCTGGTTTGGCAGGCTTGACCCACGACTCCCATCTACAGGGAGTGGCCTGACCCACGAGGCGTGGGTGTCCTCCATGGGTCATTGCCAGGCAGCCTCCTTGAGGATTTTCCTCAAGGACCTAGGGTTGGTCCTTGGGGTTTAGAATTTGATGTTTTAACACTAATACATGAATTTTTAAGGTACGGGAAGGTACGCCAAGGCTCTAACCCTAACGTCAACCCCTAGCTAGGTATACTAGTATCCGGAGTTTTACAAAAATGAGGGAAAAACACCTACTTAAATGAATAAAGTGAAATTTCCTAACATCTTATAGCCTCTCATTCATAAATGTGGCATACTTCACACTATGAACAAGACTCTACTAGACGTGGCTTATGAGACATCATCCTAGAATCATTCTAAACCTTGTGCTCTGATTACCAAGTTTGTCACGACCCAAGGGTACCCCTTAGACGTAACAAGGCACATAATGCCCCTAAAGGCACCATGTAAGCCACTTAGCATATCATAACATCAGTAAAGAACAATAAAGAGTAAACTGTATTTCAAGTCTTAAGAAGTTTTCATAAAAGCAAAGCGAAAGTCTGGACCTTGTCTCATTTAGCCATCTATTACAATCGAAGTCTCAAATAGGGTCACAACCCTTACAACAAATCTGAAAGTCTAGTACAATGAAAGAAATGGAACTACAAGACATCACTCGTCCTCAGATCCATGAGGACTCACCACAAGCTAAGAGAATAGTCGATCCAAGCTTGTATCGAAGGAAGATCACCTCAAACACCGGAATCTACACTTTGTGGAAAAAGGGTAGAAAAATATGGGTTAGTACAAAAATGCACTAAGTATGATAGTCATGCATAAAATCCTTGCAAACATGCTAAAATGGACAATTTAGTTAAATGCATGCAATTTGTAAGTTAAAACCTCATTTAGAAGACAATGGAAGAGCATAAGTCATTAGAATGTTCAACATTTAAATCATCAAAGCATAATGGAAACATACCATAAGCACCATCAAAGTCTACTTGTGCGATGCATGAGTAAGATCCCATAATCCTAACCATGCTAAGTAAAGCCTCTTGAGTAGTCATAGTTCATAATTCATGTCCTTGTTAATATTTCATCATAGTGGGAATACGCCTTAACCGACATAGACCATGAGGGCTAACATGGAATCCAGTGTCATGCCTCACACCGAAAAGAGGTGTCCTACTTGCCTAAGGTAGAACTAACATGTATTAGCTTTTAGGTTGATCCACTAGCTAAGACCTATGAGGGCACATAATTATGGGATACAGAGATTGCTACTAGAAACCCCAACCTTACTTAATGGGGGAGCTTCCATCTCATGAGATTTCCTTTAGAACCCGGCCTTACTTAACGGGAGAGCCTCTATCTCATATTCAATATCCACTCGGTTCTAAGCATTACTTTACACAATTATATGTATAGTCTTATATTAAGTTCATAAGCATGGAAGAGTGCTTTGATTCTATATCCAACACATGTCATAAAATAGCTCATAGATTCAATAGGTGAGAATGGACTTTCAACCTTAAAATTATCATATTGTGAGAAAACCTTTCACATCATGTTCATTATGTGTTTATGAGAATAGGCTTTCAATTAACACAATAAATTTGATTATAATCATGTTCATAAACTATACACAAGAAGCCCACAATTTGGCATAATGCTCATATTTTACCCCTCTTGGATCAAGGATCACATTCAACCAACCACATATAGGGTTACTACATTAAATATGGAAGATAACATGATTCAAATCACCAAATTACTACAACATAATCTCATAAGATTCATCTCACCACAATTCACCCATATCACAATTTCATAAATTGAGGGTATGGGGAATTATCATGGATTCATGGGAGATTTCATCATAAAAACTACAATAATCATCAATTCAATCACAATTTAAAGTAATTAAATCATAAAAATCATTTCCAGGGAGAATCCATGACTTGGAGTCAAAACCCTAGCTTTTAGGGGATTTATACTTTTGAAATCAAAAGTTTGAGGACTCCATAGATGATAACTATCCATGGATCAAGACTACCATACCTTGATGAAGGATCCTCACGAAACTAAGTGGAAAAAGCCTCTACTTCAAACCCTAGCTCGATCTTCTTTCTTGAAGTTCTAGAGAGAAGATTTCTTTGGGGAAATTGATTTTGATTTGGGATGTTGGTAGTTATGATTTTGATGACTTAGTTTAGGGGCGTAAAACACTTATATAGTTAGTCTAAATAATACAAAACGACGTCACTTAGTAGTTAATTAAAATGGAAAACCCTAAACTACCCCTTAACTAATTCCCAAAAGCTGCCTTTTAGGTATGACCCACGACCCCCTCACCTACCAACCGTGGATGGACCCACGGCCCGTGCTGGTGAAGCATGGGTCGGGGTTCTGGGAGCTGGTTTGGCAGGCTTGACCCACGACTCCCATCTACGGGGAGTGGGCTGACCTACGAGGCGTGGGTACCCTCCGTGGGTTGGCCAGGCAGCCTCCTTGAGGTTTTTCCTCAAGGACCTAGGGTTGGTCCTTGGGGTTTAGACTTTGATGTTTTAGCACTAATACATGAATTTTTAAGGTACGGGAAGGTACGTTCAAGGCTCTAACCCTAATGTCAAGCCCTAGATAGGTCTAATAGTTTCCGAAGTTTTACAAAAATGAGGGAAAAACACCTACTTAAATGATGTTTATCATTATCTAAGATCATGAGCAATATTAATTATCTCTGTCATCAACTGTAGATTTCGAGTTTAGAATGAATTTAACTTCACTCCTGAGACTGCTATCAAATATAGGGAGACGAAATCCCCCCAATCATCAATGATTGTGATAGGTAGTCTCTCAATGACAAAAACTGGTATCAAATTTCAAGTTTTTATTATAAAATACTACATAAATTCTATAAAAAAAATCACCCTAACAAAAAACTCATTCATGAAAATGTGATTCGTCAAATCCATCCAAGTTTGGTCTGATCATTGACCCATTTATTTAGCAGTTCAACTCATTAAAAAATTGTGTTGATATGTTGTAGAATGTAGTTTTCAACCTTTTAACCATTATAAATTAGTGTATAATTTCACATTTATTGAATTTTGAGCATTTGGCATAGTTGAAATTTAATAATTTTATATTTGACACGATCTAACACGTTTGGAGAGAGGCAAATTAATGTGTCGATTTTCTAACAAACGAAGAACACAAATATGATGAATATTTAGTAATGTAAGGGGAAATGCACTCACAAAATAATTAAAGAAATACTCATTCCCTCAAAAATAATTACTACTCATACCCTCCCTTCATGAAGGGTCTCATTGTCAATGAAATTGATGAATATTTAGAACCTCTCTTGATGGGAAATATGGCTATAAACATAAACTATTATCCACCATGCCTAAATCCAAGTGTCACCATTGGTTGTCGCCGACACTGCAACGTGTCCTGCATCACTCTGCCCCTCCAGGATGACACGAGAGGCCTATATGTCCGAGAGACTAAAGGCGATAACTTGATCCACGTAAATCAAATCAAAGGTGCCTTAGAGGTTAACATATATAGGTGACTCGTTGTAGATCATGAGCAACGATTGATACAAGAGTATTGAGCATTGTGTAGCAGTTGATTCAAGTGGGGCTCGATTATCTGTACCGCTATTTGTCAATGCTAGCCTTGACAGTGTGTCACGACCCAGACCGTCGTGATTGACACCCACACTAACCCTCCGGTGGGAGAACCATTATTACAACCCAGACAAACATCTTAACGAAGAACTAAACATTTAAATATACGGAAGCAGGTTTAAATGCAGAAATTATATAGAGTTCCCATAAACTCCAAAGGTTTTAACAAATAACTAACCAAACTATTGCAGAAGTTTAACCCTTAGAACCTGAAAGTCATTGTACCAAAACATCTATTAACTAACAAGTCTAAGAAAAGGGGGTGCAACCCCGAAAACTAAACAAAACACCCTAAACAAATAGTCTCAGTCCGAAAAGAGTGGACTTAAACAAGAGAGATCCATGGCAGCCTGAAAGAATTGGCTCACCCTTGAATCCGGTCACGCTCAAAGTCACCAAACTGAGGTTTGTCAGTAGCTGCATAAAGATGCCATATACTCGACAAAGAACAAGCAAGTGCAGTATCAGTACACAACCACAGTGTACCGGTAGGATCACATGGCTATCCTAGTAAGCATAACATATATCAGAATCACAACAAGGTAAACACGACATGTACCAAATATAAACACAGTTATTATTTCAAGAGCAATGATTGATGTACAGACAGTTATCCTAACCAGGTGCTAAGATTTTTGGCTATCTTGAATATATTATGTATCCCTTGATTTATGAAAATATTGTCTCCTTCTTTAGGTGTTGTATGCTTGACTCATCTCTTTCCTTCTTTGCCTGCAATAAGTCACAAGTTGGCTAAGTGTTTCATTATTAAAATTACCCGATCCTATGGGGCTAACCATCTCCCCCTTTTTTATAATGACAACTAATTCACAATTTGTATTTGATTCGTGTTTTTGTAGCTCCCTCTGCATTTAAGCTATATAGCTCCCCCTGACTTGATTGCTTCCTGTTTAAGAGACTTGGGACTATTCTCCCCCTTTGGCATAACACAAAAGAAAGAGCAAGAGAGAACATAACAGAACAAGCAGTACCAATAAGGAAAAGAAATCACATTAATTAAAAAGAGGTAATACCGAGACAATTTCGGAGAAAACAAAATCTTTCTTCAAGCAAAGGTTTTGTAAAAATGTCAGCCAATTGATTTTCAGAATCAACAAATTCTAAAGAAAAATCTCCATTTTCAACATGATCTCGAATAAAAATGATACTTAATATCAATATGCTTAGCCCTAGAATGATGCACAGTATATTTAGATAAGCTAATAGCACTAGTATTATCGCAAAAAAATAGGAACAACTTCATAATAAAGATCATAATCAAGCAATTGATGCATCATCCATAATAATTGGGTACCACTGCTTCCAACAACTAGATACTCGGACTCTGCAGTAGATAGTTCAGCTGAAGTTTGCTTCTTACTATGCCAGGAGAACAAGGATTGTCCTAGAATTTGGCATGTTCCACTGGTACTTTTTCGGTCATTTTTATTCAATTAAATCAAAATGAGATGAGTGAGGGTACCATAATCCCAATTCTGTAGTTCCAATAAGATAATGAATTATCCGTTTTACAGCAGTGAGATGAAATTCTTTTAAGGCCGATTGAAAGCGTTCACATTTACATACGCTATACATGATGTCTGGTCGATTGGCAGTTAGATAAAGTAGGGATCCAACCATCCCTCGATACATTTTTTCATCCACATTTTTTCCTGATGCATCTGTTTCGAGACAAGTGGATGGACTCATGGGAGTTCCGAACACTTTTCCTTTTTCTAGTCTGAACTTCTTTATGAGTTCCTTCGTGTATTTGGTTTGACTGAAAAATGTTCCATTTGCTCACTGTCTAATTTGTAATCCAAGAAAGAATATGAGTTATCCCATTAGGCTTATTTCGAATTCTCCCTTCATAAGATTAGCTAGGCTCTCACATAGAGAGGGGTCAGAACTTCCAAATATAATATCATCAACATAAATTTGAATAATGAGAATAAAAGAGCCAGAACTTTGTATAAAAATAGTTGTATCAATTTTTCCTCTTTGAAAATTGTTATTGAGCAAAAAGTGCTTAATCTCTCATACCAAACTTTGGGTGCTTGCTTGAAACCATAAAGCGCTTTAGAGAGTTTGTAAACATAATCAGGACAAGAAGAGTTTTCAAAAACTGGGGGTTGTTTGACGAAAACTTCTTTGATAAAACCATTTAGAAAAGCATTTTTCACATCCATTTGATATAGTTTAAAACGCTTAAAAGATGCATATGCGAGCAAAATTCGAATAGATTCTAACCTTGCTACCGGAGCAAAAGTTTCATCGTAAGCAATACTTCTTGTTGGGAGTATCCTTGAGCAACCAATCTTGCATTGTACGAATGACTTTTCCATCTTCATGTAGCTTATTTCAAAAGACCCACTTGGTTCCAATGATGGAACAATTTTTTGGCCTTTCAATAAGAGTCCATACCCGGTTTCTTTCAAACTAATCAAGTTCTTATTTCATTGCTTGTTTCCATGATTCGTCTTCCATCGCCTCATTTATACATTTAGGTTCAATTTGAGAGATGAGTGCCACAGATGCTTATTTTCTCAACAAAGCTCTGGTCTATATTGAGTCGGTTAGCTTGCCCATGATGAAGTAATTTGGATAACTGGCGTTGTGTCTCCATTCTCTGGGAATGCCTGTCTTTTCGGCTGGACTAGTCAACTTCGGTTCTGGAGTAGTCGACTCCTCTATTGTAATTTTCTCAGAAGAGTTTGAGAGTTTCTCAGTGCTCAATATAGGAGTAGATTCATCCTCTGTAGATTCTATTTCATACATCCTAAGGTTAGTGTCATCATAAACGACATGAACAAAATCTTCAACACTTAAGGTTTGTTTATTAAAAACTCAAAATGCACGACTGACTAGTGCATAACCTAAGAATATACCTTCATCACTTCTTGGATCAAACTTACCCAGATTTGTCTTACCATTGTTGTGAATGAAGCATTTGCATCCGAAAGGATGAAAATAGCTAACATTTGACTTCTTACCTCTCCATAGCTCATATGGAGTTTTCTTTAAAATCAGTCTGATAAGGCATCCGTTCAGAATATGGCATGTAGTACTTACTACTTTAGCCCAAAAGTGATTAGGAAGATTTCGATCAAGAAGCATGGTTCTGGCGGTGTCTTGTAACAAACGATTTTTCCTTTCTACCACGCCATTTTGCTGAGGTGATCTAGGAGATCAAAAAATTTGAGTGTACCCGTTTTTATTACAGAATTCCTCAACAGTTTTATTTTCAAATTCTCCACCATGATCGCTGTGAACTACGGAGAAGAAGTATCCAGCTTCTCTTTGTACTTTTCTACAAAACACTTCAAAGTTAGAAAAAGCTTCATTTTTATGATATAAGAAAATTACCCAAGTGAATCTTGAAAAGTCATCAACAATGACGAAAACGTATTTCATACCACCAATGCTAGCAGTTCGAGTGGGACCAAAAAGATCCATATGAAGAAGTTGCAAAGGTTTAGTGGTACTTACAGTATCCTTGATCTTGAATAAAGAACGAGTTTGCTTACCAAGTTGACAAGCGTCACATATATGGTCCTTTTCGAATTTTAATTTTGGAAGTCCAATGACTAGTTCAAGTCTGGACAATTTTTCTAAAGCATGCATGCTTGCGTGACCAAATTTTCTCTGCCATAGCCAAGAATCATTTGATACTGAAGTTAGACATGTAAGTGTTGGTAAGTCCACGTTGTTTAGAACATAGATATTATCAACATGATCTCCAACGATTGTGATGTCCTTAGTCGCATGTCTGATTGTGCAAGTTGTAGCACTGAATGAGACTTTAAATCTAACATCACAAAGTTGACTGATGCTAAGCAGGTTGTGTTTAAGTCCCTTCACCAGGTATACTTCTCATAGATCACATGCTGAGCTAAGAGTGATTGATCCAACTCCTACTACTTCTCCTTTTGCATTATCACCGAACCGTACATATCCTCCATCAATTTTGTTCAGAGTTTTGAAATTTTCTTCCTTTCCACATATATGTCTGGAGCATCCACTGTCTATTACACATATTCCCTTTTTGTAGGTTCTTTTGATTTGCTCCTGCAAAACAAGTAGATTAATTTCTTTTAGGTACCCAAGTATTTTTGGGTCCTTGAGGGTTAGAATTAACAACTTTTGGTCTCCAAATCCATTTTCCAGAAGAAAATTTTCTGCAGTTAAAAAAAATTGTGACCAATGTCACCACAAGTATAATAGGAAAAGTTAATAGAAGTTTCAGCATGATGAACTGGGGGGGAAGATCTGTTAGATCCAATGGAGCCATGGTTAGGGGAATTTCTGAGGAGGTTAGATCTGTTAGATCTAACAGTGCAATGACTAGGAGATTTTCTGATGCTATTCAGTTGCATCTTTACTTCCTCTAGTTCCTCTTCTAGTAAGTCGACTTCAATTTGGCTTACTTCTAGAAGTATTAGCCGGTCCTTTTTTTTCTTGAGTGATTTAGTTGTATTCATCGATTACTTTTTGCATTTTGTCAGTAACCATATCCAACGAGTTTTGTAAGTCATTACATTTTGAACAATTGAAAGTTCTTACCTCACTTGTTTCGCCTAGTGCCATGAAACACATGTTGGCAGTTTCATCATGATCATCTTTAGATGTTTCTCCTTGGATTCAAGCTCCGAGACATTTTGGATCTTCATTTCTCTGATTTTTCTCCTTCTTCGTTCAGGGCAATTCTGTTTGATATGTCCTGGTTTTCCATAATAGTAGCATCTATTATCATTTCTTTGATATTCGTTGTTCTTATAGTCCGATTGGGGCCTCTGCCTTATTTATCTGAGCATTTGTCTAACTCTTCTATTTATAAGAGCCATTCCTTCACTTTGATATTCATCAGCTTCTTCCTGGACTTCAGTTGTTCAGTAATAAAGGCGACCGTTTTCTTTTTGTCATCTTTATTGTAGCTGTTAATATGAATCTGCTTGTATGCCATCAAGCTTCCACGAAGTTCATCATAGGTCATTTTTTGCAGATCTTCATCTTCAAGAATAGCTGCTTTAGTTCTAACCCTTGGGAAGAATCCTGATGAGTTTCCTAACTTGTAATCTGTTAGAGTACACCATTCCAAGAGATTTGAGTTCGCAAATAATTTTGCTAAACTTTGAGAACATGTCTTCCACATTCTTATTTTCTGCCATTTTGAATAAATCATATTCGTTGACTAGTGAACTGATATGAGCTTTTTTAACTTTGCTGGTTCCTTTATACATTACTTCAAGTTTGTCCCACATTTCTTTTGCAGTTTCGCATGTTGAGATTTTGTCATATTCTGTAATAACTGCACAATACAACAGACCTATAGCTCTAGTGTTAGTTTGAATTACCTCTTGTTGTTCATTTGTAACATCGAAAGATTATGGATCGAAAGGTTTATCAGTAATGTCTTTTCCAGTGAGTCCGGGAATAGGCTTTGGACCCCTTTTTATTACGATCCATGCCGGTAGATCATTTGAAGTTACAAAGATTCTGAACCTATCTTTTCAGTGAGAGTAATGTTGACCGTTGAAGTAGGGTAGGCGGTTTGAAGAATGTCCTTCTTGAAGTAGAGTGCCGAGAATTTGATAGTTTGCCATGTATCTTTACTCACATATGGTTAAACACTTTTTATCTGTGAGACCTGCTCTGATACCAATTGAAAGTCAAGAGGAGGTGAATTAAAAAATTCCTTCAATCGACTTTCTGTGTTGTAGAGTCGACTCACCTTCAAATTAGTATAACAGTATATAGTAAGAGTAAATGTAGTAAGTAAAAGACTCAGAGAGTTTTTATACTAGTTTGGAACATAAATGTGGAGCCTACTTCCAGTCCCCTTGGGTTACAAGGGTTTTCTTAAGAGTTTGTCGAGAACTTGGGTGTTACAGAGTGATACAATTGAGAGCCTTGTCTGATATGCAAATCAGATCTTCTTCTTTGACACAACCTCTACTTGTATAACCTACACTCAGATCTTTCTTTCTCTTTTCTTTTCAATTGTTCACTCACGTGTGTACATAGTTTTATGAAAGATAAAAAAAATTACAATATAAGCTCAAGTGAGGTGTGTACTGCACAACTAAGGCTGAGAGAGGTTTAAATAGTCAATAAGAGTGTTCTGTTAAGGAAAACCCATGGGTGTTTTCTTTCAATCAAGGATTTGAGAGATTCCTTGATTGAGGCGATCATCTTAGTCATGTCCATATTAGATATGTGCATGACCAAATCACAATCCTTCTTTCAGTGATCTTGAGGTGATTTGATGAGTCATGTCCATATTAGATATGTGCATGATTGAATCGCAATCCTTTCTTCTGAGATCTTCTCGATCTTTGGTTCTTGATTTTCTTTAGTCTTGATTGGATAAGTTCTCCTTTGATTTCGTATCATACATTGATTTGCTACATCCTAGGCAGATGCTAGGATTAATTCTTCGTCTTGGATATTTCTTGATTGATATGTTCCTTGAATGCTGGAATCTTGATTTAGATTTATCTGCTTTCCTTCTATGCGTTGTACAACACATTGATTTCCTTCTTGATATAGTGTGTTTTTACTTCTTTCCTTTTTGATTTCTTTGCCTTGATTGATGAAGAAATTGTTATCCTAGTCAGGTGCTAGGATTTTAGCTATCTTTGAATATATTTTGTATCCCTTGATTTATGAAAAGATTGTCTCTTTCCTTCTTTAGGTGTTGTATGCTTGGCTCATCTCTTTCCTTTTTTGCCTGCAATAAGTCATAAGTTGGTAAGTGTTTCATTATTAAAATTACCCAATCCTATGGGGCTAACAAATTGGACTAATTTTTCGGAAAAACAAAAGGCTGAATGGCCACTTTGCATATTTTTCCGTAAAATATTTAAACCGCTTCGTGAAAATGTAAATATAGCCAATGAAATAATAAAAGATCTTTTCTTCTCTTTGAATATA
>JAJOOF010008003.1:0-21578 GCA_029582545.1 Solanum lignicaule | reverse complement strand
TATGCACAATAGCAAAATTATGATTATTAATAGGAATATTTTAAACAAACCGACCTCCGGATGTCGCTTTTATTAAAAGTAATTAGATTTAATAAAAAATACCGACCTCATGAGGTCGGTATCATATTAAATTTTATTAATTTATTACATACTATTTAATTTTACCGACTTCTGAAAGTCAGTATTATAATTTTTTTTTTATTTTCACAAAATCGTCTTCCGGAAGACGATTTAAATAAAATTAAATCCAAATAATTAAAGCGACATCCGGAGGTCGGTATTTTTATTTCATCTAATTACTTTTAATTAAAGCGACATCCAGAGGTCGGTTTCTATAAATTTTCATTTTACACCTATAATTAATTGTTTAAAAAATTATATACTTTTATAAATAGAAAGTTAGATCAATAATCCATATTTAGAGTATGAAATCACGTTGATATGAAATCCGACAACAAGTAGTCGGTTTTTATGCAAAATAAAGGGAAAACCAAATTCCGACCTCAGGAGGTCGGAATTTTTCCCAGAAAAATAAACTACAATAAAAACCGACCTCTTGATGTCGGTATTAATTTCTCAATTAAATATGAGGTCGGTATTTTATATTATTTATATATATATAAAATTTAATTTAACTACACATCAACATAAGTTTAATTTAATAAATTTAATTTTATCGATCAAGTTAATTTTATATTTTAAAATTATATACCTCCTAATTTTATAAATTTAATTTTATCGATCAACAAATTAAAGTTTATCAATATCAAATTTAGTAGATAATTTTCCTTGAATTGATCATCGGTATTTCTTTAATTGATAATGTATTTCATAGCTGAACCACTAATATATAAGACTTGATTTGTTAAACTACTCAAGGAGTATATAATTAATCAACGTATTTCATACTCCGATGAATTATCATTTACATGTCATCATCATTATATAAATATAAAATTTATAATTAATTGTTATCATGACATTTCTACGAGTATTACATACTCGAATGAATTATATGTTAGCTCTTCACCTCTACATCATGACATGAGATATTAAGTTCATAATTAGACGACGGACTGATAGAATTTGTATATTACTCTAGAAATATAAATATAAATATCTCATAATTCATATCAACGTAGTTTCATACTCTAAATATGGATTATAGATATTTTTTTATTTATTCCACGAATTCTAACTTTTTATTTATAAAAGTATACAAAATTGTTACACTTTTTGAACAATTAATTGTAGGTGTAAAATGAAATTTTAGTATTATGCACAATAGCAAAATTATGATTATTAATAGGAATATTTTAAACAAACCGACCTCCGGATGTCGCTTTTATTAAAAGTAATTAGATTTAATAAAAAATACCAGCCTCATTAGGTCGGTATCACATTAAATTTATTAATTTATTACATACTATTTAATTTTACCGACTTTCGGAAGTCGGTTTTATAATTTTTTTGTTTTTTATTTTACACAAAATCGTCCTCCGGAAGACGATTTAAATAAAATTAAATCAAAATAATTAAAGCGACATCCGGAGGTCGGTATTTGTATTTCATCTAATTACTTTCAATTAAAGCGACATCCGGAAGTTGGTTTGTTTCATTTTACACCTATAATATGTTGTTTAGAAAATTGTATACTTTTATAAATAGAAAGTTAGATCAATAATCCATATTTAGAGTATGAAATTACGTTGATATGAAAACACCTCAAAAAATTCTCGAATCACACTAGTCACCTTAGAATATCGATAAAAATAAAATATCAAAATTTCACATTTTTTTGTGACTGCTCGAAAAATGTCCAAAATTTTAATTCCTAAACGTCCGAAAAATATAAAAATAAAAAAAGACATAAAAACACCTCGAAACTACCCGAATCGCACCAGTCACCTTAGAATATCGATACGAATATAAAATAAAATTTTCAAATTTTTTCGTGACTACCTGAAATTTTTTGAAAATTTTAATTTGTAAACGTCTGAAAAATATAAAAATCAAGAAAAAGACATAAAAATACCTCAAAAAATTCTCAAATCGCACAAGTCTCCTTAGAATATAGATATTAATAAAATGCTAAATTTCACATTTTTTACTGAATACCCAAAAATATCAAAAAATTTAATTCATAAACGTCCCAAAATATAAAAAACAAGAAAAAGACATAAAAACATCTCAAAAAATTCTTGAATCGCACCAGTCAACTTAGAATATTGATACGAATAAAATATCAAAATATCACATTTTTTCGTGACAGCCCGAAAAATATAAAAAATTTTAATTTTAAACGTCCGAAAATTATAAGAATAAAGAAAAAGACATAAAAATACCTTATAAAATTCTCAAATCGCACCAGTCACATGAGTATATCAGTTCGATCATCTAGTTTGTGTCCTAAGTCCTATATCTAATACGAATAGAATATCACAATTTAACATTTTTTCGTGACTGCCCGAAAAATATCAAAATTATATTTCGTAAACGTTCGAAAAATATAAAAATCAAGAAAAAGACATAAAACACCTTTAAAAATTCTTGAATCGCACCAATCACCTTAAAATATCGAAATGAATGAAATATAAAAATTTCACATTTTCTTGTAACTACCCGAAAAATATCAAAATTTTTAGTTCGTAAACGTCCGAAAAGTATAAAGATAAAAAAAAACATAAAAACACTTCAAAAAATTCCTGAATCGCACCAGTCACCTAAGAATATCGATATAAATAAAAGATCAAAATTTCACATTTTTTCGTGACTGCCTGAAAAATAACAAAAAATTTAATTCGTCAACCTCCAAAAAATATAAAAATCAATAAAAAACATAAAAACACCTCAAAAATTTCATGAATCGCACCAGTCACCTTAGAATATCGATACGAATGGAATAACAAAATTTCAAATTTTTCGTGACTGCGCGAAAAATATTAATTCGTAAACGTCCAAAATATATAAAAAATAAGAAAAAGACAAAAAACACCTCAAAAAATTCTCGAATCGCACCAGTCACCTTAGAATATTGATACGAATGAAATATCAAAATATCACCATTTTTCGTGTCTGCTCGAAAAATATCAAAAATTTTAATTTGTAAACGTCCAAAAATATAAGAATCAAGAAAAAGACATAAAAACACCTCAAAATATTTTCGAATCGCACCAGTCACCTTAGAATATCGATACAAATATAATATCAAAATTTCACTTTTTTTCGTGATTGCTCGAAAAATATCAAAATTTTAATTCGTAAATGTCCGAAAAATATAAAAATTAAGAAAAGACATAAATACACCTAAAAAAATTCCCGAATTGCACCTGTCACCTAGGATATCAATACGAATAAAATATCAAATTTTCTCATTTTTTTGTAACTCCCAGAAATATATCAAAAATTTTAATTCGTAAACGTCCAAAAAGTATAAAAATCAAGAAAAAGACATAAAAACACCTCAAAAAATTCCTGAATCTCACCAGCCACCTTTGAATATCTATACGAATAAAATATCAAAATTTTACATTTTTTGGTGACTGCCTAAAAAATATCAAAAAATTTACTTCGTAAACGTCCGAAAAATATAAAAACTAATAAAATAACATAAAAACACTCAAAAATTTCGTGAATCGCACCAATCACCTAGAATATCGATACGAATAAAATATCAAAATTTCAAATTTTTCGTGATTGCGCGAAATATATCAAAATAATTAATTCTTAAACGTCTGAAAAATATAAAAATCAAGAAAAAGACATAAAAACACCTCAAAAATTCCCTAATCGGACAAGTCATTTTAGAATATCGATACGAATAAAATATCAAAATTTCACTTTATTTAGTGACTTCCCGAAAAATATCAAAAATTTTCATTCGTAATCGCCCGAAAAATATAAGAATCAAGAAAAAGACATAAAAATATCTCAAAAAATTTCCGAATCACAGCAATCAACTTAGCATATCGATATGAATAAAATATCAAACTTTTGAATTTTTTCGTTGTCCAAAAAATATCAAAAGTTTTATTCGTGAACGTTTGAAACGTATAAAAATTAAGAAAAAGACATAAAATCACCTCAAAAAATTCCCGAATCGCACGATTCACCTTAGAGTATCGATACAAATAAAATATCAAAATTTCACATTTTTTCTTGACTGCCTGAAAAATATCAAAAATTTTAATTCGTAAACGTCCAAAAGATATAAAAATCAAGAAAAATAAACAAAAGAACTTCAAAAAATTCTCGGATTTCACCAGTCACCTTAGAATATCGATACAAATAAAATATCAAAATTTCACATTTTTCGTGAGTGCCTGAAAAATATCAAAATTTTTAATTCGAAAACGTCTGAAAAATATAAAAATCATGAAAAAGGCATAAGAACTCTTCAAAAAATTTCTGAATTGCACCAGTCACCTTAGAATATCGATAAAAAAAGAATATCAAAATTTCACATTTTTTCATAACTGTCCTAAAAATATCAAAAGTTTTAGTTTGTAAACGTCCGAAAATTATAGAAATCAAGAAAAATATAGAAAAACACTTCAGAAAATTCCTGAAAAGCATCGATCAAATTAGAATATCGATACGAATAAAATATCAAAATTTTAAATTTTTCCTAACTGCTAGAAAAATATCAAAAATTGTAATTCGTAAACATTCGAAAAATATAAAAATCAAGAAAAAGACATAAAGCAACTAAATTTTTTTTTGAATCGCATCAATCACCATAGAATATCGATACGAATAAAATAGAAAAACTTCTCATTTTTTCGTGACTGTACAAAAAATATCAAAAATTTTAATTCGAGTACGTTCAAAACTTATAAAAATCAAGGAAAACACCTCAAAAAATTTTCGAATTACACTAGTCACCTTAGAATATAGATACGAAAAAAATATCAAAATTTCACATTTTTTTGTGACTGCCCAAAAAATATAAAAAATTATAATTCCTAAACATTCGAAAAATATAAAAATCTAGAAAAAGACAATAAAAATCAGAAAAAATTTCCTAATCGCACTAGTTACCTTAAAATATCGATACGAGTAAAATATAAAAATTTATTATTTTTTTCGTGATTGCTCGAAAAATATCAAAAATTTTAATTCGAAAACATACAAAAAATAGAAAAATCAATAAAAAGAAATAAAAACACCTCAAAAATCTCTAAATCGCACCAGTCACCTTAAAATATCGATACACCGATCACATTAAAAATATAAAAAATTAAGAAAAAATATAAAAACACCTTAAAAATTTCTGAATCGCACCAGTCACCTTAGAATTTCGATACGAATAAAATATCAAAATTTCACATTTTTTCGTGACTGTCCGAAAAATATCAAAAACTTTAATTCGTAAAGGTTTGAAAAATATAAAAATCAATAAAAAAATAAAAACACCTCAAAAAATTCTAGAATCGCACCATTCACCTTAGAATATCGATATGAATAAAATATCAATATTTTAAATTTTAAGTGACACCGCGAAAAATATCAAATATTTTAATTCGTACACGTCCGAAAGGTATAAGATATAAGAAAAAGATATAAAAATACCTCAAAAAATTCTCTAATCGCACTAGTCACCTTAGAATATTGATATGAATAAAATATTAAAATATCACATTTTTTCGTGATTGCCCGAAAAATATCAAAAATTTTAATCTGTAAACGTCCAAAAAATATAAGAATCAAGAAAAAGATATAAAACACCTCAAAATATTTTTGAATCGCACCAATCACCTTAGAATATCGATACAAATAGAATATCAAAATTTCACTTTTTTTCGTGATTGCTCGAAAAATATCAAAATTTTAATTTGTAAATGTCGGAAAAATATAAAAATCAAGAAAAGAGATAAATACACCTTAAAAAATTGCCGAATCGCACTTGTCACCTTTGGATATCGATACGAATAAAATGTCAAAATTTCACATTTTTTTGTAACTACCAGAAATATATCAAAAATTTTAATTCGTGAACGTCCAAAAAGTATAAATATCAAGAAAAAGACATAAAAACACTTCAAAAAATTCCTGAATCTCACCAGCCACCTTAGAATATCGATATGAATAAAATATCAAAATTTCACATTTTCCCGTGACTGCCTGAAAAATATCAAAAAATTTACTTCGTAAATGTCCGAAAAATATAAAAATTAATAAAAAAACATAAAACGCTCAAAAATTTCTTGAATCGCACCAATCACCTTAAAATATCGATACGAATAAAATATCAAAATTTCAACTTTTTCGTGACTGCGCGAAATATATCAAAATAATTAATTCGTAAACGTCTGAAAAATATAAAAATCAAGAAAAAGACATAAAAACACCTCAAAAAATTCCCTAACCGCACCAGTCATTTTAGAATATCGATACGAATAAAATATCAAAATTTCACTTTATTTAGTGACTACCCGAAAAATATCAAAAATTTTCATTCGTAAACTTCTGAAAAATATAAGAATCAAGAAAAAGACATAAAAACACCTCAAAAAGTTTCCGAATCGCAGCAATCAACTTAGCATATCGATTTGAATAAAATATCAAAATTTTGCATTTTTTCGTTGTCCAAAAAATATCAAAAGTTTTAATTCGTGAACGTTTGAAACGTATAAAAATTAATAAAAAGACATAAAAACACCTCAAAAAATTCCTGAATCGCACCAGTCACCTTATAATAATGATACAAATAGAATATCAAAATTTCACATTTTTTCGTGACAGCCTGAAAAATATCAAAAATTTTATTTCGTAAACGTCCAAAAGATATAAAAATCAAGAAAAATAAATAAAAGAACTTCAAAAATTCTCCCATTTCACCGGTCACCTTAGAATATCGATACAAATAAAATATCAAGATTTATAATTCGAAAACGTCTGAAAAATATTAAAAAAAAAAAAAGGCATAAAAACTCTTCAAAAAATTTCTGAATTGCACCAGTCACCTTAGAATATCGATAAGAAAAGAATATCAAAATTTCACATTTTTTCGTGACTGTCCTAAAAATATCAAAAGTTTTAGTTTGTAAACGTCCAAAAATTGTAGAAATCAAGAAAAAGATAGAAAAACACTTAAGAAAATTCCTGAAAGGCATCGGTCAAATTAGAATATCGATACGAATAAAATATCAAAATTTCAAATTTTTCGTGACTGCTAGAAAAATATCACCAATTGTAATTCGTAAACGTTCGAAAAATATAAAAATCAAGAAAAAGACATAAAAGCAACTAAATTTTTTTTTGAATCGCATCAATCACCATAGAATATCGATACGAATAAAATAAAAAACTTCTCATTTTTTCGTGACTGTACAAAAAATATCAAAAATTTTAATTCGTGTACGTTCGAAACTTATAAAAATTAAGAAAAACACCTCAAAAAATTTTCGAATCACACTAGTCACCTTAGAATATAGATACGAAAAAAATATCAAAATTTTACATTTTTTTGTGACTGCCCAAAAAATATAAAAAATTATAATTCGTAAACATCCGAAAAATATAAAAATCAAGAAAAAGACATAAAAAACCACAAAAAATTTCCCAATCGCACTAGTTACCTTAGAATACCGATACGAATAAAATAGAAAAATTTATTATTTTTTTCGTGACGGCTCAAAAACTATCAAAAATTTTAATTTGAAAACATTCGAAAAATATAAAAATCAAGAAAAAGAAATAAAAACACCTCAAAAATCCCTAAATCGCACCAGTCACCTTAAAATATCGATACAAATAAAATATCAAATTTTCAAAAAATTTCATGACTGTCCGAAAAATATTTAAAAAGTTAATTCGTAAACGTACGAAAAATATAAAAATCAAGAAAAATACAGAAAAACACCTCAAAAAATTTTCGAAAAACATCGATCACATTAGATTATCGATACCACTAAAATATCAAATATTTCACATTTTTTATGACTGCCTGAAAAATATCAACAATTTAAACATTTTTTCATGATTGCTCTGAAAAATATAAAAAAATTTAATTCGTAAACATCCGAAAAAATATAAAATTCAAGAAAGTGACATAAAAACGCCTCAAAATATTCTAGAATAGCACTAGTCACATTAGAATATAGATACGAATAAGATATCAAAATTTTACATTTTTTCATGACTGCTCGGAAAATACCTAATATTTTAATTCGTAAACGTCCGAAAAATATATAAATCAATAAAAGACATAAAAATACCTCAAAAAATTTCGGAACGGCACCAGTCACTTTAAATTATCGATACGAGTAAAAAATTAAAATTTCACATTATTCGTTACTGTTCGAAAAATATCAAAAATTGTAATTCGTAAACGTCCGAAAAATATAAAAATCAAGAAGAAGACATAAAAACACCTCAAAAAATTCTCGAATCGCACCAATCACCTTAGAATATCATTACGAATAGAATATCAAAATTTCATATTTTTTTGTGAGTTAGCAAAAAATATCAAAAATTGTAATTCATTAAAGTCCGAAAAATATAAAAATCAATAAAAAGGCATAAAGACATTTCAAAAAATTTCTGAATCTCACCGGTAACAATAGAGTACCGATACGAATAATATATCAAAATTTCACATTTTTTCGTGACTGCCCGAAATCATCAAAATTTTTAATTTGTAAACGTCTGAAAAATATAAAAATAAGTAAAAAGACAAAAAAACACCTCAGAAATTTTCGAACAGCATCAGTCACTTTAGAATATCGATACGAATAAATATCAAAATTTCACATTTTTTGTGATTGCACGAAAATTATCAAAAATTTTAATTCCTAAATGTCTCAAAAATATAAAAATTAAGAAGATATAAAATAACTTCAAAAAATTCCTGAATTGCACAAATCAAGAAAAAGACATAAAAACACCTCAAAAATCCATGAATCGCACTAGTCACCTTAGAATATCCATACAAATAAAATATCAAAATTTCACATTTTTTCGTAACTTCCCAAATGAATATCAAAAAAGTTAATTCATAAACGTCCGAAAAATATAAAAATAAATAAAAAGATATAAAAACACCTCAAAAAATTCCCGAATCGCACCGGTCACATTAGAATATCGATACGAATAAAATATCAAAATATAACAATTTTCGTGACTGCTCGAAAAATATCAAAAATTTTAATTTGTAAACGTCCGAAAAATATAAAAATCAAGAATAGGACATAAAAACACCTCAAAAATTTCCCGAATTTCACCAGTCACCTCAGAATATCTATACGAATAAAATATCAAAATTTAACATTTTTTCGTGAGTGCTTGAAAAATATCAAAAATCTTAATTTGTAAACGTCCAAAGAAATATAAAAATCAAGAAAAAGACATAAAAACACCTCAATAAATTTTTGAATCACACCAATCACCATAGAATATCTATTCGAATAAAATATCAAAATTTCACATTTTTCGTTACTCCTCGAAAAATGTAAAAAAATTTAATTCGTAAAAGTCCAAAAAATATTTAAATAAAGAAAAAAATCATAAAAACACCTCAAAAAATTCTTGAATCTCACTATAGTTACCTCAGAATATCGATATGAATAAAATATAAACATTTCACATTTTTTTGTCACTACCCAAAAAATTTAATTCTTAAACGTTCGAAAAATATAAAAATAAAGAAAAAGATATAAAAACACTTCAAAAAATTTCTGAATCGCACCAGTCACCTTAGAATATCGATACGAATAAAAGATAAAAATTTCATATTTTTTGTGACTCCAAAAATATAATAAAATTTAATTTGTAAACATCCCAAAAATAAAAAAATCTAGAAACAGAAATAAAAATCCTAAAAAAATTCCCGAATCGCACCAGTAACCTTAGAATATCGATACAACTAAAGTATCAAAATGTATCATCTTTTTCATGATTGCCCGAAAAATATCTAAAATTTTAGTTCGGAAACGTCTGAAAAAATAAAAATCAAGAAAAAAGACATAAAAACACCTTAAACAATTCCCGAAACGCACCAGTCAACTTAGAATATCGATACAAATAGTATATCAAAATTTCACATTTTTTCGTGATTGCCCAAAAAATATCAAAAAATTTAGTTCGTAAACGTCCAAAAATTACAAAAATCAAGAAAAAGACATAAAAACACTTCAAAAAATTATCGAATCGCACCAGTCACCTTAAAATATCGACACAAATGGAATATCATAATTTCACATTTTTCGTGAATGCATGAAAAATATCAAATATTTTAATTCGTAAACATCCAAAAAATATAAAAATCAAGAGAAAGACATAAAAATACCTCAAAAAATTCTGGAATCGCACCAGTCACATTAGAATATCCATTTGAATAAAATAAAAATTTCACAATTTTTGGTAACTGTCCGAAAAATATTAAAAATTTTAATTCGTAAACGTCCGAAAAATATAAAAATCAAGAAAAAGATATAAAATTTCTGAATCGCATCAGCCACCATAGAATATCGATACTAATAAAATATTAAAATTTCACATTTTTTCGTGATTGCCTGACAAATATGAAAACTTTTAATTCGTAAATGTCCGAAAATATAAAGATCAAGAAAAAGACATAAAAACACCTCAAAAAATTCTTGAATCGCACCACTCACCATAAAATATCGAGACGAATAAACTATGAAAGGTTCACATTTTTTCATGATTGTCCGAAAAGTATCAAAAAAATTTATTCGTAAACGTCCAAAAATATAAAATCAAAAAAAAAAAACATAAAAGAACCTCAAAAAATTTCCGAATCGCACCAATCACCTTAAAATATCAATACGAATAAAATATCAACATTTTATATTTTTTCGTGGCTGCCCGAAAAATATCAACAAATTTAATTCGTAAACATCCAAAAAATATAAAAATCAAGAAAATGACATAAAGACACATCAAAAAATTCCTGAAACGCATTAGTCACCTTAGAATATCGATACGGATAAAATATCAAAATTTCACATTTTTTCCTGACTATCTGAGAAATATCTATAATTTTAATCCGTAAATGTCCAGAAAATAAAAAATTCAAGAAAAAGACTTAAAAACACCTCAAAAAATTCCTGAATCGCACCAGTCACCTAAGAATTTCGATACGAAAAAAAATATCTAAATTTCACATTTCTTTTGTGATTGTCCGAAAAATATCAAAAATTTTAATTCATAAATGTCTGAAAAATATTAAAATAAAGTAAAAGACATAAAAACAACTAAAAAAATTCTCGAATGGCACTCGTAACCTTAGAATATCGATACGAATAAAATATCAAAATTTTACGTTTTTTCGTGACCGGCCAAAAAATATCTAAAATTTTGAATTCGTAAACGTCTGAGAAATATAAAAATAAAGAAGAAGACCTAAAATACCTCAAAAAATTTCCGAATCGAAAAAGTAACTTCGAATATCGATATCAATAAAATATTAAAATTTAATATTTCTCCGTGACTGCTCAAAAAATATCAAAAATCAAGAAAAAATATAAAAACACCTTAAAAATTTCCGAATTGCACCAGTCACCTTAGAATTTTGATACGAATAAAATATCAAAATTTCACATTTTTTCGTGACTGTCCGAAAAAATATCAAAAATTTTAATTCGTAAACGTTCTAAAAATATATAAATCAAGAAAAAGACAAAAAAATACCTCAAAAATTTCGAAACGCACCAGTCACCTTAGAATATTGATACTAATAAAATATCAAAATCTCACATTTTTTCGTGACTTCTCAAAAATATGAAAATTTTTAATTCGAAAACGTCCGAAATATTTAAAAATAAAGAAAAAGACATAAAATACCTCAAAAAATTCTCAAATCGCACCAGTCACCTTAGAATATCGAGATGAATAAAATATCAAAATTTCACATTTTTTCGTGACTGCCCAAAAAATATCAAAAATTTTAATTTGTAAACATCCGAAAAATATAAAAATCAAGAAAAATAAATAAAAACACCTCAAATTTTTTTTTGAATCCCACCAGTTACCTTAAAATATCGATATGGATAGCATATCAAAATTGCACATTTTTCATGACTGCACGAAAAATATAAAAAAATTTAATTCGTAAAGGTTCGAAAAATATAAAAATCAAGAAAAAGACATAAAATTACCTCAAAAAATTTCCGAATCACACCAGTCACCTTAGAATATCGATACGAATAAAATATCAAAATTTCAAATTTTTTCGTTACTGCCTAAAAAATATGAAAATATTTAATTCGTAAATGTTCGAAAAATATAAAAATAAATAAAAAGATATAAAAATTCCTGAATCGCACCACTCACCTTAAAATATCGATATGAATAAATGTATAATTTTCACATTTTTCGTGGCAGCCCGAAAAATTTAAAAAAATTTAATTCGTAAATTTTTGAAAAATATACAAATCATGAAAAAGACATAAAAACACCTCAAAAAATTTCTGAATCGCACCAGTCACCTTAGAATATCGATTTGAGTAGGATATCAAAATTGCACATTTTTTCGTGACTTCTCAAAAAATATAGAAAAATTTAATTCTTAAACGTCCAAAAATATAAAAATCAAGAAAAAGACATAAAAACACCTCAAAGAATTCCTGAATTGCACCAGTCATCTTAGAATGTCGATATGAATAAAATATTTTAATTTCACATTTTTTTACTGCCCGAAAAATATCAAAAAATTTAATTCGTAAACGTCCTCAAAATATTAAAATCAAGAAAAAGACATAAAAACCCCTCAAAAAATTCCCGAATCGTACCAGTCACCTTAGAATATCGATACAAATAAAATATCAAATTTTCACATTTTTTCGTGACTGGCCAAAAAATATCAAAAATTTTAATTCGTAAACGTCCAAAAAATATAAAAATCAAGAAAAAGACCTAAAAACACCTCAAAAAATTTGCGAATAGCAACAATACCTTAGAATATCGATATGAATAAAATATCAAAATTTTACATCTTTTTGTGACTACTCGAAAAATATCAAAAATTTTAATTTGTAAATGTTCGAAAAATATAAAAATCAAGAAAAAATATAAAAACACCTCAAAAAATTTCGAATCACACTATTCACCTTAGAGTATCGATACGAATAAAATATCAAATTTTTACATATTTTCGTGACTGCCCGAAATATATCAAAAATTTTAGTTTGTAAATGTCCGAAAAATATATAAATCAAGAAAAAGACCTAAAAGCACCTCAAAAAATTCAAGAATCTCACATTTTTTCGTTACGGCCCAAAAAATATCAGATATTTTAATTCGTACACGTCTGAAAAATATAAAAATAAAGAAAAAGACATAAAAACACCTCAAATTTTTTTCGAATTTCACTAGTCACCTTAAAATATCTATATGAATAAAATATCAAAATTTCATATTTTTTCGTGACTGCCCGAAATATATCAAAAATTTTAATTCGTAAACGTCTGAAAAATATAAAAATCAAGAAAAAGACATAAAATCACCTCAAAAAATTCTTGAATTACACCAGTCACCTTAGAATATCAATACAAATAAAATATCAAAATTTCACATTTTTTTTCTGACTGCCCGAAAAATATCAAAAAAATTTAATTCGTAAACGTCCGATAAATATAAAAATCAAGAAAAAGACATAAAAACGCCTTAAAAAAATTCTTGAATCGCACTAATCACCTTAGAATATCAATATGAATAAAATATCAAAATTTCACATTTTTTCGTGACTGCCCAAAAAATATCAAAAATTTTAATTCGTAAACGCCCGAAAAATATTTGAATCAAGAAAAAGACATAAAAACACCTCAAAATTCTCGAATCGCAATAGTCACTTTAGAATATCGATACGAATAGAATATCAAAATTTAACATTTTTTGGTGACTTCCCAAAAAATATCAAAAATTTCATTCGTAAACGTGCGAAAAATATAAAAATCAAGAAAAAGACAATGTAATGTCCCTCTAGGTCATTTCTGTGTACCCACAATCTTTTCGTTAGTTAGAGCTTTCCTATAGCGATCCCAAGTCATTTATGACTTGCTGGCACTGACAGTTCAGCCACCTAGTCGTTCGTTTGGATTTTTTCAGCTTTTCGTGTTTTAGAGTCCTTGAAGCTTGAAAAGTGACTTTTAGTTAGTTCATTAGGAAAACAGCCTTAGAACGGAATTCTGACAGTTCCATCAGCTCCAGAATGGCCAAATGAGTCTTGAAGCATGATTGACTAGAGTCCCGAGGCTTTCGGTGAGAGTTTAAACCATTTTTAGCATTTTAGCCTTGAAAACTGGCCAGCGGTTGACTTTGGTCAACATTCTTGGAAAACGTGTCCAAATGGAAATTCTGACAGTGCGGTTAGCTCCGAAATGCCGAGTTTGGTCTAGAACGACCTTTCGTTCGACTCCCGAGGCCTCCAGATTCATTCCGAGCCCCTCGGTGGATTTTGGTTAAAAATGCCCTTTGGTAGTGGGACCCACTTTTTATCGAGTGACCTCTGATAGAAATTTCAACTGCGCTGTTGAGTACAGAATGTCGCATTTAGTAGGGTAGCATATTTATTTTATTTTTATCGGGTTCCGAACGAATCCCGAGCACCCCGTTGGAGATTTTAAAGTTGGCATAAAAATATTAGCTTTTCAGATGATATATATAGCTGGTGCAGGCCATTTCAGCCTCATTTCTCAACTTCAAACCTTCATAACTCTCTCATTTCAAGTCCGATTTTAGTGATTCGAAGTTCCATCTTGTGGGGTTTTTTGCAAGGAAAGCGTTGGTGAGCTCGGAAACTGATTTGGGGTCTCCGTTTGAGGTAAATTTTGTGAAATACCTATTGCCACAATCCTTTTTGTGAGCTTGATTTTGGGAATTTTGAGACTTGATATCTCAGTCATTTTAGGTCCAATTTTGGTGATTCTTAGGTCTATCTTGAGTGGTTTTTCGAAGATAACGCGTTGGCGTGGTTGGAATTTGTATTTGAAGCTTCGTTGGAGGTAAGAATTATGTTTTAGCTGCTATCATAGCTCATTTACGAGCTCAATTTTTTGAAAATTTTTGGAAGATGATTTCTTGGCCATTTTAGGTCCAAATTTGGTGATTCAAGAGTCTAAATTATGGGGTTTTTCGTGAGGATCGTCGTGGTATAGTTGGTTTCAGAAGTTGGGCTTTCATTTATGGTAATTTGTTTTAAATAGCAGCTGCCATTGTGGTTCATTTTTAGTGTAATTTTGGGTTTTTCGTTGTATGTTCGTGTTGGGACTGTTCCGAGCCCCAAATTGTGTTCCAATTTGGAACACAAGTTCGGGAAGATGTTTAGAATCTATTTTTGGGGTTAATTTTGGAATTTACAATGCGGGTCCCACTTTTCCCTTTTTTGACCCTGAGATTGGTCCGCCTACGTTTCTTGGGAATTTAGTGTCTAAACAACCGTAACGACGTTGTGATTCTATTTTTGACAGCGTGGCAGCGATCCGAGGCCGTTCGGAAGGAAAAAGCTTCGGCGGAGTAGTTTGGAGCGCGCGTGTTCGGCTTACAGGTAGGCTACGACTTCCATTTTCATTTAGATTGAGTTTGAATGTATGAGCGTATGTGGATTTTCATGGATATTGGGGTGGGGAACTAGATTAGCATGCCTTTTTCGATAAAAATCATATTTAGGCTGTCTCTGGACTCAACAGGTACTTGAATTGTTATATTTGATCATCCTTGCTTCCTTGTTTGGCCTGGTTTTGACTTATGAGATATTATTGGAGCATGTGTAGCCTTAGTCTAGAATTAGAATATTTATTCCATAAACTCACGATTGTTCAGAGCGGATAGATTATATTATTTCCATCCCGGTGTAACTTTGAGCGGCGTAGGTCCTGGTAGACTAATATAACAGACTTGGGTCTGATAGAGATGAGCCTTAGCTAGGCAGTGACTCAGTTGTGGGGCCTTAACATCTATAATTCTCGTATGATCCTAACTTTCTGCATTTCTGGCCTCCCTCCGGGCCCGTTCGATGATTCATACGGCTTCAGTTTGGTTCTCTTGTCATTGTGAGATGGTTAGAGGATATAGAAGATGGTTAGGAAGATTTGCCCATGAATTTTAGATGCGGGAATCCTTGGATGGCTTATTTGGAAGCTTTACGCTGCCGTGGTAACTTAATAAAAGGTTTCACCCGCGGTTCGTGGTCCGGGCTCTATTCTTCCTGCTGCTGCTTATTTACCCTCTTATAATGGAGTCGACATACAGATTCTTCCCCCACTTAGGTTATATCATTTTATCTACGGGTAGTCGACATCCGTGGTTCGAGGTCCGGGCTTTGTGCTATCCTTTGCAGAGTTCGGCTCTATCAGCGTATCTACTATAGGCAGACTCACCCGTGGTTCGAGGTCCAGGCTCTGTGTTTCTTCACTTTCATAGCTCGGGAATATTGACATTTCTGTAATGCTTCGGGTTTACAAATATCCTCTAGTCTTAGTTTAGCTTTTCTGTGTACCTGACGGGCTTATGGGGTCCATTCGAGTTTTTACTTCAATTTGCGCACGAGTGTACCTTCTGGGCTTATGGGGGCCAGTTGGAGTAGTTGTTTGTTTGCCTTACACTTGTGTGCATACCTTTATTTCTCTTGTTCGTGACCTCTATTTGTGTTTTATTCTAGCGTTTCCTATTGCTTTTACCTTTCTTACTCAGTCGACCTATGATGCCTATTGGGTACCTTTTCACTGGTACTCATACTACACTATGCATATATTTTCGTGATGCAGGACCAAGCACCAGTCATCGGGTCGTGACAAGTTGGTATCAGAGCCATGTTGTTCGTTGGTCTCACTTGTACAGATCTAGCATCTAGTAGAGTCCTGCGGAGAGTTGCGGAGACGTCCGTGACTTATCTTTGGGAGGTCACATGATGTCATTAGGAACATTCTGTATGTTGTATCATCTCGTGCAGTGTATGTTTCATTGGTTTCATGGAATCTCACTTGTTTCACTCTTTTGCAGGGATGACTTGTAGACGTGGTGCCCCCGGTGATGACGATCCACCTGAGGTGGCAGATAGAACCCCGGCCAAGACTAGAGGTCAACCATGGGGTAGGGGTAGGGGTTCAGCACCAGCCCCGGACAGAGATATAGCTCCAAACCCGGTAGAGGAGCCTCAGGATTCCCCTATTCCCTCTCAGCCAGAGGGTCCAGGTTTAGCCCAGCTGCCAGCCGCACTGGTCATGACTCCTACTCTTCAGGCAGCTATTGCCCAGCTACTTGTACCTTTTGGGGGTGTAAAGCAAGAGCAGCCAGGTCCAGTTCCACTAGTAGAGCAGGAGAAACCAGGTCCAGTTCCACCAGTACAGTAGATGCGGCCTCCAGCTCCCGTTCCATGAGAGCACCCGGCCCAGTGCCTCCTGCCACCTAGCCAAATGTTGCAGGAGGTGTTATACCATTCCATGAGCAGAGGATGCTCAAATATTTCCTCAGATTGGCATCACCGAGGTTCTCAGGGGCAGTTGGAGAGGATGCCCACGAGTTTCTAACTTTCTGCAGTGAGCGATTGCACCCCTTGAGTTTGTTTGAGTGTCGAGCGGCAGATTTCACAGCCTATCAGCTTGATGGACCGGCCTGGAAGTGGTGGCGGACATATATAGAGACTAGGCCAGCTGGGTCCCCTCCGATGTCTTGGACGGAGTTTTCAGAGGCCTTCCTAGCTAGATTTGTTCCCAAGAGTCTCAGAGATACGCTCCATGATGGGTTTTCGAGGTTGGAGCAGGGCTCCATGACCATGTCTGAATATGAGGCGAGATTTTAGGAGCTCTCCAGGTATGATACTATGATATTACCCACGGAGGAGGAGATGATCCAGTGTTTTGTTCGAGGTCTGAGGACCTAGTTGCGGGTTTGATATACCATGAATTTACGGTATTTTTAATACATTTCACTTATGAGTTGTGTGTGTCTAGAGTCATTTTGTATTAGAACTAATGTGTATTGTGCTATATTTGCAGGAAATAGGCTTGGATGAGGTCGAGTGAGATGACAGTTGAAAAACCTGCAGAAGTAACCACCCACGAAGGAATCTACAGACCGTAGGTCCTATGACGATCCGTTGATGGTGGGCGTAGATAGGAGCATCAGGGAAGTCTGACCAAGTGTGGAACTACGAAGTGATCCACGGATCATAGGTTGACCTACGGGCCGTCCTGCACATCCATGGAAGGTATTCAGAGAGTTAAAGTTCCAGTACGTGATGAAATTCCTACGTGTGGAGCCACGGAAGGGGATCGTAGGTCAACCTACGGTTCGTACTACATATCCGTTGTTTGTATCTGAAAGTTGAAGGTTCTAGCTTCTGAGAAAAAGTTTAAGTGCTGAACCACGGAAGGGACCTACGGACCGTAGGTCAGTCTCATCGATTGAAGCCGCGTCCAGAAAAGTTTATTTCCTTATTTCGTTTTCTTTTTGTTTAGGACATGATTTTCTATATATAGGGTATGTAAACCTCGCTTTTAGGGGTTAGACAATATTGTTTACATTTAGTTATTGGTTTTTGTGGAGATTAACTGACAACTTTAGCAATTTGATTTCCTAAGTTCGTTTTTGAAGATCTTAACTTTATAATTCAATTTGGGATTTCAGATTTCTTCTACTCTAATCGTAAGTTTATGAATTCTTTTTATCAAAATATGAATTGTGTTCTTTCTAGCATGAGTAGCTAAATCCACAGCTAGGGTTGTGGGAACCATGAGCAATTCACAATGTATGAATAATAACTAAGTAATTCCTGAATAGTGTTGATGCATGTATTATTAATTCTTTCATTTAGAAGTCTTTTTAACGGTGCGCAGCATTAGAACTCGCCTCGTTGCTACTTGCCGAACCAAGGAGGTAGTTAATGAGAAAAAAATTAATTACAGAGATTTAGTGTGATACTATCTAATAGTCTAATGTCAATTGGTGCGAGGGTGAAAATTAAGCCATACATTTATGTGATGTCTAATTTGAGGTAAAGGTAAGGGTTAGTAAAGCATACACATGTAGCCGGACCAAGGTGTGGGGTGAAATTCCCTATTTGAAGGACCAATCACTTAGGGATACCTAACTTACCAGCTTTGCATGTAAAACACTAGGAATGGATTACAATTATTAGGATTACAATGTTAAGAGCTCGTGGGGAACACATACACCCTAGTTTCTCTCTCATATTGATTACAACAAAGTTTGAATCCTGCTCACTCGTTACTTGAACAATTTTCAGCATTTGTTTCACAAACCCGCCCCCCCTTAATTAGTTATTTTTGGAAATAGTTTGGCTAAACAGAAATAATCGTGAGTTAAGTTTAAGTCTAGACCATATTCCTCGTGGGATCGACCCCAACCTACAAGTTGGGTTCATTATTCGACAACGATCGCTTATAGTTTTTTAGGGAGGTGTGTTTTGAGTGTATCAAATTTTGGCGCTGCTGCCGGGGAATAAGGCTTTTAGAATAAATTGAACTACATTATTGAACTTTAGTCAATTATTTCCTGATTTTACGTTTTCTCTTGTTTTTGTTTTCTACAGGTTTTCACTCTAGTGTATGCCAAGTACACGAAGTCGAGGCAAACCATTGACTCCATACGATCAAGAATTAAGCAAAACTCTGTGAAAAATGGCTAATCAAGGGGGTCGTAATAATCCGCTTATTGATGAACATGAGGATGGAGTTAACTTGCAACCTCAGGTGGTTGGTAATGAGAACTCTCAAGTTCGTAAGGGTAATCACTACTAAAAAAACAGTGAATACCAACCTACAAATACCGACCTCCGGAGGTCGGTATTCCCTGAAATGCCGACCTAAAATCGACATCCCAGCTTAGGTCGGAAAAAGCTTGGTCGCTATTCAATACCGACCTCTGGAGGTCAATTTTTATTTTAAGTCAAAAAATTCATTATTTTATTTTCCGACTTCCTGAGGTCAGTTTTATATATTTGTTTATTTTTTATTTTTATTAATTTCGACTTCCTGAGGTCAGAATATTTTTTTCTCATATTTTGGAATACCGACATCCGGATGTCGCTATTTGTTAATTTTTTTATTTTTAATTTAATATTTTCAACCTCTAATTTTTAAATTCTGACCTCTGGAGGTCGGTATTTTTATTTTTCATTTTTGAGATTCTGACCTCCGGAGGTCAGTATTCTTATTTTTTTAGTTTTGAGATTCTGACCAACGGAGGTCGGTATTTTTATTTTTGTATTTTTGAAATTCCGACCTCTAGAGGTCGGTATTTTTATTTTTATATTTTTGAAATTCTGACCTCCGGAGGTCGGTATTTTTATTTTTGTATTTTTGAAATTCTGACCTCTGGAGGTCGGTATTTTTATTTTTTAGTTCTGGAATTCTGACCTCTGGAGGTCGGTATTTTTATTTTTTATTTTTGAAATTCTGACCTCCGGAGGTCGGTTTTTTGCTACAAAACTAGCAACAAATTGCTGCAATTTTAGATGCCCACCTGCATATTTATACCAAAACAACCCAAAGAATTCCAAATAAACTTCATCCAACCAAAACAAAACAATATTTTCAACATATACATTAAACTATTTCAAAATAAACTTCATCCAACTTCAAAATAAACTAAAATATGATTAAACAATTCCAAAAATATATAAGTCTAAAATGTCAAATAGATACAACTACTCCTCATCACCCTCACTCTCTTATCAGACTTGCCATTCTCATCACCCTCACTCTCCTTATCGGACTTGTCATTCTCATCACCCTTACTCTCCTTATCAAACTTATCATTCTCATCACCCTCCTGATCAGATCCATCACTGCTGGCCGGACATGGAGGAAGAATATTTTCTAATTCAAAAAGAAAAGTTAGTTGGGCCTGAAGCGCTACATACCTCTTGGAAATAATTATGCTTGGTAGATCTACTACTTTCACCGACAATAAAGTTGTTAAACATAGTGTCACTTTCAACCTCACCATGACTAGTCCAAATTGTAACCTAATCAATCTTGAAGTTAAAAAATCATCAAGTGTCTTTGCATGATTTATAAATCTAGTGATACCTTTTGCGAATTCTGGAATCATACCCGCTCGACCAGAATTGTTTCTATTATACATCCAACTACAATCAGGATCCATCTACACAAACAATAATGATAATTTTAATTCCAACAACTAAATAACATTTGAACTTATTTAAACAACTTAACAACTTTCTAAGTCTAACTAGTTTTGACATATTTATTTTAACTTATTTTTAACTTTAATTAGTTTAGTTTTGACTTAATTCCAACAACTAAATCCACCAACTAAACGACATTATTTATTATAACTTATTTAAACAACTTACCAACTTTAACTAGTTTAGTTTTGACTTAATTCCAACAACTAAATCCACCAACTAAACAACATTATTTATTTTAACTTATTTAAACAACTTAACAACTTTAACTAGTTTAGTTTTGACTTAATTCCAACAATTAAATCCACCAACTAAACCACAATATTTATTTTAACTTATTTAAACAACTTAACAACTTTTTAACTTTAACTAGTTTAGTTTTGACTTAATTCCAACAACTAAATCCACCAACTAAACGACATTATTTATTTTAACTTATTTAAACAAC